>RJWM01052412.1:0-10111 GCA_004363535.1 Dasyprocta punctata | reverse complement strand
AGGCCAACGTGAATCAAATATTTATGGATTAGAAAAACAGAAGAATTTTAAAAAATTGTCCTGGACCTGCCCTGAACTAGGAAAGTTCCCCTGCCTCTCCAACTGGGAATTCAGGAAGGCAGAAGTCTGAGCTGGATTCTTCCCGAGTCTCTATCATAAGGATCGGGCTGGATGCAGAATGGGGGAAGGAAGGCAGTTGAGAATGTTTGCAGAATGAAACATAAAGGTGAATGATGCAGGTGTTGAGGACAACAGAGAGATGACTTTTACACCCCAGGATCCTTTACCAATCCCTGCTCTGACACAGGATAGGAGTGAGGGCAAAGAGAAGAACAATCACCCAGGGAGGGACCATGCGTGAAAAAAAAATACTGCTTGAGTGAAAAGGAAAAAGGAGTGGAAGGGGGATTCATTCTCTGGCCTCCCATATTGCTGAGCAGCCCAAGTCTTTCTGTCCTAGAGACTGAAAGCTTTTCCCTTGCTAGCCAGGGTGGGTACCAGGAGATGCCCCTGGACTCAGCTCCCGTGCTCATGAGGCAATAATGGGGAAAATCAGCAAAAATATAAACACTCTGTCCACACTGGAAAGTAGAGCCATGAGAGGGACTCAGGAACAGGCCATGAGGACCAGACTCACCACTCAATCTCTTCGGGCTCACGGCCCCTCAGGAGCTCCTGCACCTCCTGCCAGCAGCGCTCCTGGTATTCTGGGTGCCTGGCCAGGTTGTACAGGACCCAGGAGAGGCCACTGGCCGTGGTGTCATGGCCTGAGAAAGAGCCAGCTTGGGTCTCTGGGCTGCTTCAGCACCACAAGGTGGACAGCGCCCGTCCATTGAGACCCCAGGGTGGAAAAACGGATGGGAAGCAGGAGCAGGGTGGAGAGGTCGACCCGCCACATTCCTGGGATGGAGAGACCCATGCACAATCTACAGACCCACACTGGAGTTCTCCCCCTCAAACGAAGGTGTCGGCCTCTGCTCGTATGTCCTCATCTGACAACTCCTTTCCATCTTCGTCCTGGAGAAAAGGTGAGAACCTCTGAATCACACCAGCTGTCAGGGACATCAACTCCACTCACACCACTAGGTTTTCCTTAGTCACTTGTGTTTTAATCTAAACGACTCCTGAACAATCTCATGTGTTTAGAGGTGGAGCTATCAGACAGTGATTGCTCAAGAGAGCTGAAATTTCATTGCTATAGGAATCTAGTTTTGGGGTCATAATTTGATGGCATTACTGGGGGCTTATGAAAATAAAAGGAAAGTTCCACTTGAACAGAGTAATGGAACTGTGAATTTGGGGACTGTATCTTATCCCGGGCCCTTTCATCTTTGCCTTTTATCTTCTCTCTTTGCTCCCTGGCTGCCTCAAGGTGAGCTTTCCTCCATCAGGCCCTTAGGGCTTCAGGTTTCTGCTTCATCACAGGCCAAGTAATAAGGCCATCTGACCATACAGAAAAAGCGGTGACCCAAAATAAGCTATTCCCCCGATAAGCTACTTCTCTAGCTGGGCATGGTGGTGTACCATAGTCTCAGCACTCTGGGAGGATAAGGCAGGAGAATCATAAGTTTGAGCTCAGCCTGGGCAACTTACCAACTTACTAAGTCTCTATCACAAAATAAAAAAGGGCTGTGAATGTTGCTCAGTGTGAAGGTCTCGCGATAAATCCCCAATACAACCAAAATAGTTTTCTCAGATATTTGACCACGACCATGAAAAGCTGTCTCTCAGTCTCTATCTCCAGAGTCCCTACCACGCAGACATCCTCCCCAATTTCCTTGATTCCTCTTTTGTTTTGGTTAGAAAATTAATGATCCATTAATATTTTTATGTTTCTCTATGATGAGAGATTTCCAAGAAAAGGTTAATAGGAACCTGAGTTACAAGACAGCCATCTGGAGCAGTTTTACCTTGAAAGTTAGAGATTAACTCAAGTAATAAATCCATGAAATCTTTTCTCCCCTAGAGGCATGTGGGAGACTTTCCCTCTGCACTGAAGAGAACTTGCTATATTCCAGAACAAAGTTCTCTCCCCCCACACACTCTTTCTCTCCATCTCCCTGGGAGAAGCAGCAGATATGCTGGCTGTCTTATATAAGCTCCAAGATTCATAGCGTACAGACGCTTTTCCTGGGTTGTAAACCTTGCTGCATATACAGGTAAAAGCACTGCGTCACTTAGGGAAGGGAGAGTTGGAAGAGGAGCCCTCAAGAGAGTTCCTGCTCCGGCTGCTGTTAGCACTGTGAGTGATAAATGGGCTGCCTGATCAAAAAGCTTGGTGCCACTGTCAACACAGATACAGACGTGGAGATGACAAAGATTTTACAAATATAACCCCATTTGATTGTCAATAGAGTGTGCCTTTGTTTCAGACTTAATAGTCCCTGCCCCATGCATTTCAGAGCATTCTCAAAAATGCCCGTGTGTCTAAGCTTGTCTCTTCTTCTCCAATAACCTCCAGAAATCCCCCGTGACTCATGGGAAAGCTCAAGTGATTTGAACTGGCATTAGACAGCAAGACCTGTCCTGCATCTGGAGAAGCTCACCTTGCTCAACAGCAGGACATCAATGAAGTCCAAAGTTTTGGCCTTGGACTTGGCCTTGAGAGAGTCATCAATTCCTTGCCTGGGCAGGGTACGACACCGCTCCTGGATGACGGCATCTGTGAAGTCATGCACTACACGGCAGGCCTTACAGAATTGCTGTCCGTCACGGGTGAGATGGTACAGGAAGTCCTTGTGCAGAAGGATCTGGTCAATCCTTTTGGCCACGAGGCCACTGAGCTCCAAAATGGCAGCAGTGTATTCACTGGGCTTCCTGCAGGATGGGGGCATCAAGTAAGGCAACAACTTCATGTAAATGAAAACTGAGACATCCTTCCTGCTGGTAGTTAGTAGTTAAGTCTCATCAGAAAACTGAGACTCCAGAGGCAGGTGGCCTCACAGATACATAAGCTAAGACCTGACTCTCCACAATCTCTTCCTTGGCTGTACCCCATCTCTTTGAGCTGTCTTTACCTCCTAGTCACCAAAAAAAATAGTGTAGCTATTGTTTCTCTCCTTCTTTTTGACCCAGTATCCGGCCCGGGTCCATCTCTTTCCTGAAAGTCTCCACAAGTCTCACACTTCATTTTCTACTCACTGGTCCATGGGCTAACAACTCCACAGTCTCCTTGAATTCCATGTGACTCCATCCAGTATTTCCATGGCAATCAGTGTTCCACAGAGCTCGGACCTGATCATGCCCATCAGCAAGTCTGCTACGGTTAGGAAGTGTTCCAAGGAGGAACATATGTCCAAGGATTGGCCACCAGCCTGTGGTGCTATTAAGATGTGGTGGAACCTCTGGATGGTGAGGTAAAAATGGAGGAAAGCTAGATAATTAAAGGTGTGCCCCTCAGGGAATATTGGGAGCCCTTCACTTTTTGTTTTCTCTCTACTCCCAACTCCCTAAGGTGAAGTCTTCTAGAATCCCCACTCCCATCATGATATCCTGTTTCAAAACTCCAAAAAGAATGAAGTCAATTGGCCATTGACTGAAGCCACTGAAACTGTGATCCAAAAGAAACCTTCCCTTAATGTAAGAAGACTATTTGGGGCATTTAGTCATAGTATCACAGTTCTAACTAACACAAGTTTAACATCTTCAGTGGTTCCCAAGATATATTAGGAGAAGGTTCACACTCTTTTGATAGGCTTTTCAGCGTCCTTATAAACTGGTCACAACCTGTGCTTCCAACATTATTTCCAAGGCTCCTCCTGCACATTGCACCACTTTCCCCTCACTTTGCTCATTTGAGCCCGTTTGCCTTGACTCAAATGATTCCACTTACATGGAAGGACCATTCTCTCTCTTTCTTGCCTTCCTTGTCATTCAAGGCCTGGATCTGATCCATCTCCTCCAACAGGGGTCTTCCAGCTCCTCTGGTCAGTTCTCCCTCCTCACCTCCTTCCTTGGCTCCACAGGCCAGGGTCCCAGCCCAGGGAAAGGACTCACTCCTGACAGTTGCTCTCAAAGCTGAACACGCATTTCTGCAGACTGTCCAAGGTCATCAGGCTGAGGTGCTCAAACATGTCCAGGTGGGTGCTGCCCTGGGAGATTAGGCGCTGCCACTTGGCCTGGGCAGAGAATAGAACAGGGATACCACTGATCCTTGGCTTCTTTAAGCTCCTCCCCATCCCTAACCACCAGGATGAATTCTCAAAGCAGCCTTCTGGTCCTCTGCTCCAGGGAATACCAAACTTGGATGTGAACTGTTACTATTAGGAAATACAGACTCAAGACTTAGTTTGGAGCCCTGAGTTCAGGTTCCAGATCAGCCTTCCACACTCTGTGCTCTTTGGGCCAACTCATCTCCCTCCCTTCAATCCACCTGTGAAACCTTCAGCTGGTTTAGTTGACCTACATTGGTTCCAACAAACTAGGATAGATGGTCTGCTCTACAACTATTAGCTCACTTAGTAGCTGGACACGTTTTATAAACTCCCTGTTACGGCATGTATCTAGATGTCCTCCCAAAATCTCATGCAGTCATAGGTGGGGTTTTTTTGGAGCTGACTAGATCTAGATTGTGTGATGCTAGGATTAAGAGTGCCCCACCCTGGATGTGGGTGGTGCTGTCCAAAGGGCGGGTGTCCTGGGTGGAATATAAAGGGACAGAAAAAAGGCTTCTGTGGTTGCTTCTTGCTGCTTTCTGCTTTGCTGTGTCTTGCCTGCTTGCCATATATTATTTCTCATCTGTGATGCCCCTCTGCCATGCCACCCTGCCTCGGAGACAGACTACTATGGATTGGAACCTCTGCAAAGTATGAGCTGAAGTAATCCATTGGTCATTTAATATGGAGTGTTGAGTATTTTATCACAGCAATGAGAAAAAGTAAATAAGGCACTCTCTAATCTCTGTGATGTTCATGTTTTCCATCTGAGATGGAAAAAAATCACCTCTACCTCACACATTGGTGAAAATCAAACTGGGCAGTATGTATTATGGAATTACCATAGGACATTATTTTTAATATATGTGAACTACTCAGTACATTCTACCTGTCTTTACCTCCTTTGTGATAACTCAAATAAATAGCCCTGCTTTGAGAAATTACCACTGCACATTCCTTTGCTGGCTACAACAAAAAGGGTCTCCCCTGATGTTCCTGGTATTTCTTAGAGTTGTGTTGGCAGAGAACAACAACTGTGAATAAGGGAATGACTTCCATGAGATAACTATCAGGCATGCTTCTGCTTGCTAGAATAGCAGATCCCCGAAGGCTAAGACTCTTCCATTGTAATGCAATATACACATGAGCGGCTCACCTGTGTGACTCCTATGGGATTTGAGTGGCTTGGAGAAAGGAAGAAAACCAACAAGAAGCACATGATTCTGGCCCTAGACTTGGTTCATCTTTTATTGCTTCATGGAACCAGATCCAACAAGCCACTGGGACTTAGCTCTGATTTGGACAAGATCCCATTTCACCCCTACTACACAATTAAAGATAGCATAGGGTTAATATTTATAGCAGTAACTCTCTTATCTTTAGTCCTATCTTCACGTGACCTCCTTGGAGACCCAGACAACTACACACCAGCCAACCCCTTAAACACACCTTCACTTATCAAACTGGAATGATACTTCCTTTTCACATGCACGATCCTACACTCAATTCCTAATAAACTTGGAGGAGCTTTAGCCCTTGTATTTTCCATTTTAATCCTAGCCCTATTTCCAATTTTATGCCTATCAAAACAATGTGGCATAGCATTTTGTCCCCCATAGCCAATGTCTTCTATGAATTTTAGTAGCAAACTTATTCATCCTTACATGAATTGGAGGTCAACTAGTTGAATATCCTTATATGTTTACTGGACAGCTAGCATCAATTATTTATTTCTCTGTCATCTTAATTCTTTTCCCACTAGTAAACATGATAGAAAATAAAATACTTAAATGAAGGTGGTGATAAAGGAGGCAGACTGAACACCGATAACCTAAGCTTCAAGGGGCACGAAGATCTCCTCTTGCTCCTGTAAGACCCTGTCTCTATCCTGTGAATAACTTCAGGATGCCTTCTGAAGGGACAGAATCACCTAGATCAGAGTCTACATATCTGGCTGAGGCCATTCTGAATCAGTCTGAAGTTGGACAAGAGCCAAACATGGGGGAGACCTGAGCTAGGATCAGGAAAGCTCCCAATCTGACCTGCAGCTGGTCGCACGCTATGGATGGTCCCATTCCTGGCTAGAAAAGCCAACCTCCTGACTTAGTCCATGCATCGTGAACACTTATCTCTTTTTAGCAATGAGTTTGGAAATGGGGGACTATTCAGCAATGGCTTCTATGCCATCTTCATCCTTTCCATGCTCAGTGTATGGGACTTCCAGGTGAGAAATGTGGAATCTTTCCATTCTGGACACCCACTTTGTGCCATACTATGACTCCATTACATCCCTTGGGCCATCTTTAGGGATTTCTATCCCCATTTCACAGATGAAGAAACCAAGATCTGAGAGAGAAGGAGCAATGGCCTGAAAGTAACCCTTCAGAGGCAGGACTGTAGACCCGATCTGTCTCTTCTCCCACTGGACTCCCCTTGGAACCCTGGGCTCAAGGACTCACATGCATGACAGTTGTGCTGTCATTGAAAATCTTCACATAGGGCTTCAGGATGTTGAAATGGAAGGCAGGTGTCAGCATGTGATGGTGGCGGCTCCACTTGTCACCAGCACTCAGCAGGAGCCCGTCCCCTGTGGGGCAGCCATGGGCAGTGGGCAAGGGCAGCTCCTTCTGCTGGCTCCCAGGTTGTCCCTGAGTCCCTTCACCTTCAGGTACTCACCCAGCCAGCGTCTCAGGAAGCCATAGAGGAGGGCGTCTTTGACTGAAACCTTAACTAACATGAAGGAGAACATACAGAGATCATGAAGAAAGGAAGAGGATGGACTTTGAGGGGAGCAGGAGGATCTCAGTTAGGGGTCTTTACTTTTCCTGTCCAATCTCAGCAGGGCAAAATGGAAGCCAGGGACAGGAAGCAGGATGTGGGGGTGCAGAAGGGGCAGCATCAGCAGGTTGAAACATGGGTACAGCAGAATACAGGAAAACATGACCCACCCCACCTTGGCATGGCTCCTATATAGTCCAACACGTTCTGCCCCCCATGTACAGAAAACACTCTTCAGGGATCTTTCTACAAACCTAGGACATGCTATTCTCCTTGCACCCTCTGCCATAGACTGGAGACGTACAACACAGATTCCTGGGTTAACATGTTCTGATACGAACACAACATACATGACAACCACGACACAATATTCTCTGATAGACACCACTGGTGGTCTGACATGACCTCAGTGAGGCCCACGGACAGTTCATAGACAGTATTTAAATGTAGTCCAATTAATATTCCAGATGTAAGTTTTCAGGCGCCATGCGTGGGCTGCTGGGGGGAGAACCAGACGCCAGCCCTTCCCTGTGAGTTGGCACCATTTGCAGACTGTGGGGCTGGAAAACAAGAAGCCAACAGAAGTCAAGCCCTCTCTGCAAGTTGGCACCATGCATGGGCCGCTGGGGTGAGAGTCAGATGCCAGGCCCTTCTGGCACGTGGGCAGGGAGACAAGAGGAGCTAGGGCACACACACACACACACACCGTATTTTCATTGTTTTGTTGGGTTGGGTTTTATTCTGTTTTGTCTTGTTTGATTTTGTTGTAGCCAGTGGCATGGGGAGCTATTTTGAGGATACCAGGATATATATGGTAGCCATTTTGGATTTACTATTGTTTTGTTTTGAAGTCCTGTATTGCATTCATTGCTTTGTTTTATTGGTTTTACTCTGCTGCTGTTTTGTTTGATTTTACTATGTCTGAAGGCATGGGCAGCTGTTCTGAAGACAGCAGGAGGCATTGTGGTGACCATTATTGATTTCCGGTTGTCTTGTTTTGAGGTCCCATGTCACTCGCTCTTTTTTGTTTTGATTGGCTTTGCTCCTCCCACTTCTCTCTTTTTTTTGTACCGGGGATGGAAATTATGACCTCACACTTTCCAGGCAGTCACTGTGCCACTGAGCTATATTCCCAGCCCATTGTTATCTTTAAAATAAAAATTACAAAAAAAATTCCAGATGTAACCCACCTGAACCTCAGCTGTGGCCTGGGGTGTATCTTATACTTGCCTTAGCTAAGACTGAAATAAGATCTCAGTCATTTCTTAGAGGCAACCTTGGTCCTGGCCTCAGACCAGCCCCAACCGTGGCCCAGACATAATCAGCCACAGAAAAAGATAATCCTTGACAACAGCTCATACAAGGAAACATCAGACTCCCAAATCCCTCACATGTGCTTGACCTTCAGTGAGTCCCAGATGTGACTAGCCTTATGTAATACCAGGGGTAAAGCAGAAGTAACACTGACCAGGTGTGACCAGGATCCAGGTGTAAATGTGAGTGCAACACAGACCAGAAGTAACCAGGACCCAGGTGCAACGCAGACCAGGTGTAACCAGAACCTAGGTGTAAATGTGAGTATACACGGTATGACCATACAACAGATGTTCCTGTACCAGAGATGTCACACGGACACTCTAGAGGAACGCAGATATGGCCAGAGGTCAGACAGGTAGGGTTTTAGGTGAGACAGAGACAAGAGGATCACTGAAACAGCCCCTTCCCCTACTTAGCCTGGTCTGCCTAAAAATGGAAAAGGCAGAAAGTCTGTGATGGCTGACTTTGGGGTGACAGACAGGGTGAGTTCCCCCAAATCAGTGCTGCAGGAAAGCAGTTTCCTGAGGCAGGGACAAAAGATAAAGCCTGACATGGGAGGTATCTTAGTTACTTTTCTTTCTTTGCTGAGACAAAATACCTGACATCCAAAATTAAAGGGGAAAGGTTTATTTAGCTCACAGTTTATAGAGGTTTCAGTCCATAATTGGCTCGCTCCAAGGCAGGTTGGCGTGGCACAAGGGCATCATAGAGGAGAGTTCACTGCAGGCAGAAGGTAGCAAACCAACCAAGGCACAAGACAAACCTCTTTCTGTCCCTTATACTGTATCCAGGCTACTAGGATTAGGATGGTGCCAAACAAATCAGTGGGCTGATTTAGTAATCACCCACCCTAAATCCTAGCATTGCACCATGAATCAAACACACACTCTAGATTCAGCCACCTCTGCAGAAGCACCACCTGTGACTGCAGGAGGCTCTGGGGGGACGTCTAGACACAAGCCACGACAGGAGGATACCTAACAAGATAATCCAGCTGGACTGAAACCCAGTGTTTAGAAGGTGGGTGAAGGGAGAACACAGCATGCCTGGGTCACAGTACTCTGCCTCACCCCCACCCCAGACACGGCTTACGTGCCATCTTGGAAAAGGATCATCCTGAGGAAGGAAGTGATCTGACCATTCAGCGAGAGCCTGGAGGACTGAACAGATTCACAGTCACAATAACCTCCCCGCTGAGCACATTTCAACCCAGGGACTCAACGACTCCAACAACAACAAACAACAACAAAAGAATGGAGTAGAATTTAATTGTGATGGACCCATGTACCTGTTTCTAGGGCTGGCAGGCAATGGGACACCAGGGAGAGAGAAGCTTCCCCCAACACAGACAATAATAATGATGGTGATAATCTGACTATTGCTCCCACCTACAATGAGTACTATATGTAGAACAGCCAGCACACTACCTACAACTGCCAGCAAGCTTCCAAGGAGGAACACAGCCAGAGAGTGACTTGAGCTGAAAGAGAGCTAGTGCTCTCCTACTTTTTTTTTTTTTTGGTACCAGAGATCAAACTCACAACCTCTTGTTTGCCAGGCAGGTGCTTGTGCTGCTGAGCTATAGCCCCAGGCTCCTCCTGCTGTTTTTGTGGGCAGAGGTAGAACAGACATCAGCAGTGAGAGAGGCAGGAATGGCAGTTGAGCCAGTGGCTTTCTTGCCATTAAATAGGCCAAGAAAACCTGGAGTGGGAAGATATGGAGACATCCATGATATTTACCCTCTGAATTCAAATAAGGAAATCAGGTCCATGGAAGTCTACAAGGGGGCAGCTGCGAGCTTGGAGGAGGGCGTGTGTTAGGAAGGAGCAGCAGTACTCAGGGTTTTAGACAGGTAATAGTCC
>RJWM01052411.1:0-10119 GCA_004363535.1 Dasyprocta punctata | reverse complement strand
CTTACTACATTGTGGAAATCAGTTCCAAAACGACCAGAGAGTGTTTTTTTAAATGTTTGCAGCTTATAAAATTCTAAATGATTTACACACACACACAACATTCCCTGTACCCTTTCCAAATACTTGAAAACTCCAAAATAATGTGCCAAGTTTCTGAGGCCATTTTAAAGTTTTTAACATTTTTTTCTACCTAAAAAAAGAAAAAAAAAAAGCTTGCTCTCCATCTGCTTTTGGCTCGAGGTGCCCTCCTGGGAGACGAGGGCTTACTCTTCCTTCTTGGTTTACCCTGCCAGCCTCACTCTTACAAGCTCACCCTTATTCCGATTATGCAAAGGTCTGTGCTCCAGCCAGGCACCTTGGAGAGGAGCCGTGGTCGCCTTTGTTCCGCAGGCAGCCCCAACCAGACCAGCGCAGGAGCCACCCCGGCATTCCCCTCGCAGGCCGCTGGCCGGCCTCCTTTCTGCGACAGTCGCTCCTCTCTCCCTCCTTTCTGTGAGTGCCGGGTGGAGAGGGGCACTCTGCCAGGAAGGCCAAAGGCTGACATTTTAGTAGGGAACAGGAAGAGTTTTCGTGGAATAGGAATGTGTCCTTCTGCGCTGTGTCCAGTGACTTCGTCCCTGTGCTGATAGTTGCTAACCAGGATGTAATTTGAGATACGCAGAGGCCCGGAAGTGCTGTACCTGGCACGTGTCCTACAACTCAGCCACCAGAGCACTGCTGAACCCCTCAGTGAGTCCGCAGGAGCTTTAAGTCGGGTCTTTCCTCAGGCTTTGTCAGTCAGGGGCCTCAGACCAGCCACACTGGCTACACCTGGAATTTCTTCTAGAAATGCAGGCTGTGGGACCTACCAGTTTGTGTGTGTGTTAAACTCTGCTCTAAGGAAATGAGAAGGAAGGGAAGAGGTTGGCCACATTTGCTCAGGACTTGCTTATAGAGAAAACACCTGGAAAGAGACCTGATGTAAAAGATAAACTCAAGTTTTCCTTGGGTTGCCTCTGGTTACTTGATATTTGAATTTCAGAGTATTTGTACCTGAGTTTACCGTGGAGATAGTTTATGCTTCATCAGTGTGTAGTGTACTTTGAGAGTGTACCCTTCAGAGATGCAGAGCCCAGTGTACAGCTTGCTGAGTGTTGACGGGGATTCTCACACAGACCAGCATTTGAATTGACCAGCAGTGTATTTTCCACACCGCAGCCAACTTTCCCTTCTCCGAGGGTTGTCCCAGGTGCGTAACCACTTTGCCTGCTTTTCAGTGTAACATACGTAGGTTCATATAATGCATTTGGCTTCTTTCACTCAAGGTTATATCTGTGAGCTTGGAGTTGTAGCTTTCTGTTTTCACAGCTGTAGAGTACTTCCCTGTAGAGAAATCCCACGGTTTATCTGCTTTGCTGTTAACGGCCACTTGGCAGATCGTGGCTTTGTGCCTACTGCGTGTGGTGCTGCACTGAGGGGCCTGACCCGCGTCCTTTGGAAGCCATGAGGGTGCATGGAGTGAGGTGCACAGAGTAATTATTTGCAAACTCAAGTAAGCTTAGCTTGCTGGCTCAGCGTCCTTGTTATAAAATCTGTTTTTTCTGGACCGTTGTGTAGCTGTGTCACCAGGGTTTGTGAGCATGGTGGTGGAGCTCGGCCTTCTGAGTTCTTGGCCATGTTTTCCATCCTTGCTGTCAGACTGCTAAGTGATGTTTCATTGTGTCTGTATGTCTTTCTGTGCCCCTGAGATTTGGAAAGCAAATGATCACATGTTTTGTAACTCAATTTTAAAACCCCATTTGAATGCAGGTTATTCCTAACCAAGCAGAAATGTTTCTGAGACATTTTTTTCTTACTTTCAATCTTTTGGATTCTTCATGGTGCCAGATACTTGAGTTTCAGATAGCTTCAGTGTGGCCATGATTCTGAAATTCTTATTATTTAAAGTTTTATTACATTTACATTTTTATATTGCAGCCCCCCTTTCCGGTTTTGTTTATGGTATATTGATAGTTCCCCAAATAGGCACCATAGCCCTAAATTATTTTTGTTGAAATTATACTATTTAGAAAGATAGGCACAAAACATGGAATTCGCCTGTTTAAAACAGAGGTAAGAAGTGATGTGTAGCCCTGTGAGGACTCAGCTACTGCTGAAATGGGCCTGGGGGAGTCTGTCCTGCTGTGTCTTGGGCCATCAGCCTCATAGTCACAAAACTATTTTTAATCCTCTCCTGCGAACCGATGATAGGAGGCTTCTTAAAAATTTCTGCCCACACGTAGTCGAACTCTGCTGCCTTGTGTATTCTCCTTGTCCACCCAAGCAACTGATTCTCTTAACTTATTTCCTTCTTCAGTACTTCCTAAGCACTTCTTCCCATTTCATTTAGTAGTGTCTGTGTCAGGTTTACTGCCCAGAGGAGATGCCGTCCCTGCAGGTACGTGAGGAAAAGGAACTGGAAACTGAGGGAAAGCGAAGGTTTGGGATAAACAAATATAAGTCCAGACAAATGTAAATGCACATCTCACTGAAATTTTGCTTTGCCTCATCTCCTGACCCGGGGAGTTAAGGGCGACACAACCCCATTGAGGAGAGACTGGTGCTGTTTCCCTGACACTTCCAGTGGGTCGAGGCAGGTTCTTTTGGGATGTAGTGTCTGCAGATAGGAAGGAGATTTGCCCTTTTAGTGAGCTGCAGTTTAGGAAACTCAAATGTGGATATGTTTTCAGGATGACTGATAGTTCTCTAAAATAAAAAGTCAAATTTCAATAAGAGTTTTGTCTACCTTTTTATAAAGCCCTCCCCCCCATCATCCTTAAGTTCTGCAGGAAAAAAAAAAAAGAAACAAAGCGACTAACCATTTTAGCAGTGTGTAAGGGTAGCACATGTAGGCGTGTGATGGGCAGTGGGGCCTCTCAGGAAGCTTTACCTTGTGAAAAACAGGCGCCTCAGAAGGTTTTAACTATTAAAGTATTAAGTTAGCAATGTTAATAGCATTTTATTTCAAAGGCAAAATGTGTTAAGAAAATTTTTAAGAATATTTCTAAAGCTAATTTTGCTTTGGTTTGGCATTGTTGGTCTGTTGTTACATCTTTGGGTAAAAGGAACGAGGTAACTGACACCAACTCATCTTAATGTCTGATGGTCAGGTAGCAGAGTAGGTAGATAAAAATAAAAGCCCCAGGTTCTTAAAGTGAGAACTGGTCTCGAAAGGTTCTTTTGGTCATGTCTTCTCAGATAGTAACTAAGCAGACTGTACTGTGATGATGCATACAAGATGTTTTAAAATAATTCAAAGATGTGATTGTAGGAAAGAGTATTGAAGTGTGTTTGAATGTATTCATATGTAGCATTGAATGCAGGTAGTTTCTGCTTCACAGATTTTCTTTTATTATGCTAGTTGAACAAATGGTCTAGGTGTGATAATTCAATTCATATTTCAGTGTGCTATGATTAAGTCAGGGTAGTTAACATTTGCACCTCCTTATATATTGGAAAAAAATTTTAACACATAATTATTGAGCTATTTCAGGGCATGTATACGGTATGTATTGGTCAATTAGGGTAATCAGCCTTTCCATCTCTTTACCATTTCTTTGCGTTTGGAGCTTGGAGTTCCTGTCTTCTACTTACTGGTAAAGTACGTAAGAGGCTATTGGGAGCTCTAACTGCCCTACTGTACTGCAGACTCAGACTTAGCGCTTCTCTCTGGCTGTGTTTGGGTCCATACCATCTCAGCTCCATCTTACCCTCCTCCCACCCGTCTTGGCTTATGTTTGTTGCTGCACTACTCGGAGTAGCCAGGACATGGAATCAGCCTGGATGCCTTTCAGCAGGTGTCTAAGTAAAGAAAATGTGATGTATATACACCATGGAATATTACTCATCCATGTCAAAGGAAGAAATTCTGTCATTTGAAAAATGAATGGAACTGGAGAATGTGTTAAGTGTAGTAAATCAGAAATAGAAAAATACGGCATGTTTGCTAACTACCTGTCTGTGTGTCTGTCTCTGTCTCTTTTGTTTCTTTCTTTCTCTCTGATGGTGCTGAGAATTCAACCCAGGGAGCTTTGCAGTGATCTACAGCCTCAGCCCTTTTTATTTTTTAAGACAGTGTCTGCCTGAATCATTACGTTGCCAGGGTGGGACTTGAATTTGAGATCCTCACTCAGCCTCCCAGAGTGCTGTGTTTATAAGCACATGCCACAACTCCTGGCTTCAAATAGTTTTTTTTTTAATTTATAAAAATATGTATTTTTTCATGACCATGCTTCATTATTTCATTTTTCATTGAATTTATAATAGCGTTTATAATAAGGTTGGGTGTTTGCCCTTAATAGATTGAGCTACTGCAAGCTTTACTTTGATTTTACATGTTGGATAGAAATCAAATAATTATTGAAATTAATGTCACTGATTTATTTCTAAGCACTGCATTGTGCTGATATTTAACTGGATTCATTTACCATTGTGAAACTTTTTTCTGTTAATGGAGACAACATAAAGAGCTACAGCTTCACTTTGCATTTGTACACGAACATTTGAAATTAAAAAAGGACAGAATTAACTGAGAACCACAGTCCCCTGATCTGCAGGAAAGGACGTGTTTCACAGATGGTTTGCAACTGCACCTTCTGCAGCTGCCTGAGTAAAATTATAAACTCTGGTTGTGGTTTCCTGAAAGACTTAATTGTTCTTGCTTCTCTGGGAGGTTCATATCTCTGGGTTTCAACCAGTTAATGAGATCTCTGTGGTACACCTTTGTGGGGGATGAAGCTCTTTTTTAAAAAAAAATAAATTTTATTCTTTTATAGCATAGCTTCATTCAAAGAAAAATTAAGAAGATAGTCCAGAGTTTCCATATAATCTACTTCCTCTCTCATATTATTACCATCTTGCTCTGGTACAGCACATTTGTTACAGTTAATAAAGCGATACTGGCATGTTGTTATTAACTAGAGTCCGCATGTTGTCGGAGTTCTGCGGTTTCCCCTGGTGTCCCCCTCCGTGCTCGCGTGCTGTCGGGCTCACCGCTTTACCGTTGGTTATTCACCTTCTTAGTGCCCTGGGCTATGATGCAAACCAATATTTTGACCAGTTATGTATTTATTAATTCTTTGAGGAAAGGAAATTGGGCATTTAACTTTTTGTTAACAAACTTCCTTGCTTTTCTTTTGAGACCATTGCTGTCAAAAGAGTTTATTATGAATGGAAGAGTATTACCTTCGAATAAAATACTTCACTGTACGTTTAAGCTGCATGAACGATGGTTAAACTGCTTCAGCCCGAACATCCCAGTCCATCTCCACATTCAGTGTCACGGTTGTCCAGTGTCTGTTTTGTGCACCTGTGTGCTGTGCCTGATGCCTGTAATTCCTGTGTTCTCAATGGCTTGGCCACGCACACACCTGGCAGCAGTCCTCATCTTGCGGCAGCAGCACAGCTGGCTGCCTTTGCAGGTGGCCAGGGAGCTGCTCCTCCAGTCTGTACCTGCCACCATCTGAGCCCTGAAAGACGGATCTGTCTGCAGCTTCTTCTGCTCATGCTTCATTGATTGGATGAGTGACTATTCTGTTTCCTGCTCCTGAAAGGAAGTCGTAGTTGCACTGAACCTGGAAAGGGTCAGGAAAGGTGAGAGGGCTTTATTGCTGATTGTCCTACAGCTCAGCCATGTCATAATGAGAAAGCTCTTTGCACGGATATCTCACACCCTGCGCGGTGAAGTGGAGAGCTGTGAGCTCACGCTGGCTGATTTCGATGCGATTATAATAACTTTACACTCAGAGTTAGCACACAGAGCAATAACCAGTAGTGTGGCTTTTTAATTAAAGAAAGGAGAAGTCTAAGTACAAAAGCGGTCAGGGTACAGGGCAACAGGCATACACTGGAACAGTCCCAGGAAGCCTGGGAAAGTGACAGGTGCCATCTAAGAGGAAATTTTACACACAAATTAAGATTGCTCTCTTTATTTTTCCCCAGGGCTCATCTTTCTTGCCTAAATATAAATTTTCCATGACATAACTATAACACACCTACATATACTGACAACTGAAATTGACTATGCCTACAATTAATTTGAATGAAACTAAGTCGATAGCAGAGAAATACTGGGAAAGTGTGTGTGCATTGCAAATAAGTATTCTTCAGTATTATTTCTATATGTTCACATGTGAAGGATACTATTAATGTGGTATCTGCGGAATAAACTTTATGAAAAAAAAAACTGATTTAGACTTACGGGCAGGTTGGGAACAAAAGCCGGGCCTCCTGGGCATGGAAGGGGGAGCTCTGCGCCACACAGTCCCTAACCCCCCTGTGCTCAGGGACTCACATTAATAGGTTGTAACAGGGCCAACAAACAAGGCCCGTTCGGCCCTCTGCCTGTCTGTGGGAAGGAAGTTTTATTGGCGTTTGGCCAAGTGCATCATACATATATTTTAGGGCCATTTTCTCACTGGAGTGATGGATTTGAATAGATGCAGCAGAGATGACCTGGTCTGGTATAAAAAAGATTTACTCCTAACCTTAACTTCGGCAGGCTACCTCAGACATGGCCTAATTCTCATTTATTCATTTCCCAAAGCACTGGGGCCTATAAGAAATTTCTGTATGTGGGACTTTTATGCCACGAGGTTTTCATCCTCCAAATGACACAGGCAAGAGATAACCATGTACTTTTTTCTAACTTGGTTCGGTAGTGGATCAAGAGTACTAGCACATCATAGCAAGGCTAATCCTTTCTGATTACTGTACCATGGCATGTGCTATTCCCAGTGTGCGTTAGCAGGGCTTGGTCCTCAGGGTAGCCCTAAGGGTGGGTTCCATCATTGCCCCACTGGATGGTGGAGTAACTGACACCGAGGGTGAGTCGTCGGGGTTGCGAAGCTGAGATTCAGTGGAGGAAGCATCTGCATCTGGCCCGGCCACTGTGCGGCCTCTGTGTGCCATTCATTCACAGACCAGGAGCCCTCAGCTCTTTCTGTTGTGCCTTGTTTAAACTTGGAGCACCATGACTCTTGGTGTTTCTCTTTTCCTGCCTCCACTGACAAACTTCCCATAACTAAATGTCAGTGATTTTAAATGGAAAGCAGTTTGCAGTAAGAGTTGTTTCTACCCTTTCCATCAATCTAGTTGACTCTTTTCATCTTCAAGGAGGTCTTTATTTTAAAACTTTTGGTGAATTTATCAAGTCAGTACCTAGGTAGGTAAAATATTGTTTAAGGGAACACAAATCTGGAAAGAATTTCACCTGGAGGAGATGTGCCTGGGCGAGATCCTCTTCTGATCCAGCAGCCGTGGACCGGAGCAGGGACGCCCAGGCCACGGGAGCAGCTTGTCTTCCTGTGTGCCACCTGGCAGGGCCACGTTGAGGACTCAGTTGTGTCTTCTCGAGAGTGGAGAGCCAGGCAGCCATTCTGAAAGTGGTTCAAGAAAGGGGGCCTCCTTGAGAACAAGCAGGGGCCACTTCCAGTCCTGGGCCGGTCGTGGGGCTCTGAGTGGGTGTGGGGCATCTGGCCGAAAGGCAGGACCCAACCTTTAGAGGGAGATCTGATGTTGCCTTGCTCTGTCAACAAGCTGAATTTGGCCACCAAAAGTTACTTTATAGTTAATGAGGGTTTATTCTTGAAGTGTATGTGCTCTGTAATAAATGTATGTTGTAAAAAAGAGAAATTTTTGCTCAACTTTTGTGGAGAGAAAAGGATTGAGCTTTTAGCATTTAACTGACTAAATGATGTGTGGTTCATTCAGGGCATCTCAAAAGCTCATTATTCTTATCCTAAAAGAAATAATTATACCATTAGATTTTAATTAACTGTAATTTTAATAATTATATAGTAAAGTAGAAGTGGTGGCAATTCCTGATGGCCCACTGTTCTGGATTAAATGATAATGGCCTTGGAGTTAGCTTTATCTCTGCAAATTTGTCATCTTCTTTGTTTTGTTTTGGGTTTTTTTTTTTTTTTTGAGACAGTGTTTCACTATGCAGTTCAGGCTACCCTTGAACTCACTTTGTAACCCATGCTGGCCTCAAATTCACAGTGATTTTCCTGCTTCACCCTCACATGTGCTGGAATTACAGGTGTATGCCACCATGCTGGGCTAATTTGTTTCAAAATCCTTAATTTCCTGCTTCAAAGCTCTGCAAAGAGAGTGGTTGGGTGCCTCTCAGCGGCAGCCCGTCCTCTCGGAGGCCCCTCCCTTCCAGGCCCGTAAGGTGCCTGTAGGCCTTGTGCACTCTTCTGGTTCCACTCCATTTTCCCCAGTTCCCTCTGGCTGGGAACTGCTGGCCCCTTCCCTGCCCCCACCATGTCTGCCTGGGGCCACAACCACGCCACCTCCTTTCCTGCTTCCTGCCTGGTTGACAGCCACACACTCCAGGCCGGGTAATCGTAGTGCTGGGTGCTGGGTGCTGGGTCACAGTCCGTGCCATCAGGCATTGTGCAATGTGCTTCATCTTCACAGATGCTTTCGGTTGCCTGCGAGCTTTGTGTAGGAAGGAGCGTGGTCTGACGATAGCATTTTATTTCCTGGAGTTTACATGGTGCCCCTTGGATGGCATGGCAGTTTTAATTTCCTGTGTTCAGTATTAGAATGTAACATCAGTTTTCTCTTGGCATTCCTTAGTATAGAAGGATGAAGACACTGGCATTTAAGAATGTTTGCTTTTGTTCACAAAAACTTCTTTGGGTTTTAGATTAGTGTAAAGTACAGTCTGAGTAAATATTTTGACTCTGTTTTAATCCTTAAAGCAGCAAGAACTGGAATCTGAGGGTTAGTGTTGGTAGCAACCCCCTGGGTCACTGTGTTCCTTGGTGTGGGTTGGGTTATTGCATTTGACTGTTCTCAGGAATGTCCCTCAACTAGTAAATTTTACAAGTAAATGTAGGCATAATCAATTTCAGTTGTTAGTCCTGTAGGTGTGTTATAGTTATTGATAGAGTATTTCGGGGTACTCAATCTGAAGCGGCGCAAAGAAAATGAGAGCGAGAAGATCAGGAGGAGGCCTCTAAAGAAGAGGGCATGGGAGACCTTTGCAGGGTGGGTGTAGAAGCTGTTACCAAGAACAGAGGAGTGTGGTTACTTTTATCAGCTTTGGCTGGGGGGAGGAGTTTGGGAGGTGGGCACAATGACGTATTGACAGGTGATTTGAAGGGGCTTCTGCCTGTGTAAAATGTTTAAATCAGCGCCTAGACAGCATGTGTAAGGTGTGCCATAACTGGATCAGTATATAAAGGCTTCACCATCATCTTTTGTATCCTCTTAAAGAGAATAGGTGGTGGCAGTAAAGACTTACTTACCCTGATCATGAAAGTTTTACTACTTAGTTAATGTGAAGCTGTCAAGTAAGGAGATGAGGAAGCATTTTCATTTGCGAAGAGGGCAATAACATACCCAAAAGGAAACTGTCATCCAGCTTTCTGAGCTAAGCTGAGTGCAGCAAAGAACTTCCCAGTCCCCGCGGCTCCAGGCAGTGCAGACGTCTTTCTTGCGTGTGCATGGGACAGGCCAGCTGTGGTCAAGGAGGATCACATGGTTCTCTCCATGTGGGGACTCGGGGATCCAAGCACATTTCATTTTTGTGGTTTGCTGTACTGGAATTTTCATTTTAGCCATGAAGATCAGGATGAGGGAAGGAGAAGGAAAAGGGACAGCAAGAGGGTGGAAAGTCGGAACAGAGGAGGAAGGGAGGAAGGTGGCGGGGCCAGAGACAGAGACTGAGAGACACTATGAGCTGAGGGTTTGCAAAGACTTATAGGGGCCAAGCAGGAAGTAGGGTGATCGGTAATCACAGGCCCTTCCTCTCCCATCCCGTTCCCAAAAACTGGCCACACAGTGCCCCTGACACACTAGGGGTTTGGGAAATCAGATTTCTGTGAGTTACCTGCAAGGAGTCAGGACAGATGAGTATCCTGACAGTTCTGGCACTGGGCTTAACCGCGGAATGTATTTTTCATAGGCAAGCGTTTTCTGTAAGCTATTTAAAGACTTCACTGTAAACTCTTCCTGAAACTCTCTGTTAAGGCCAGGACCAGCAGGTGACCCAAGAAAATGTACAAGTTCCTGTGTTTTGCTCTCATTTTATAGATTGTGAATGCAGTGTTTGCCTGTGGACGTGGTGCAGTTGGCCTTTAAACGGGG
>RJWM01052410.1:0-10119 GCA_004363535.1 Dasyprocta punctata | reverse complement strand
ATAAAATCATTAAATCCCCAAAAATAATTACTAGTAATGCATATTCTATCTTATAAATCCAAAAAGATGAAACTGCAACAAATCAATTTACTGTATTTTGCACACCCTTCTTTAGGATTTTAGCTTTCCATTCCATTAGTTCTCATCAATCGTACTCAATAACAGGAACCTGATTTAATTTGGTGCTTAAATCAGTCTATAAATGTTATAATAAAAGAGAACATCTCAAGAGTGCAGTGGGCTTGTTGGGGGAAATTTAGTATCTCTATTTTATTTGCAACCCACTGCCATCCAATTTGCTTGCATTTTAGCGTACCCCAATGCCTTCTGCCATGTTGCTGTTGGCTGAGACTTACTGAACAATTATAACAAAATATAATACACTGCCAGCCTGCAAACAACCCAAACTTATTTCTCACCATTTTTGAGGCTGTAAAATCCAAAATTAGGACACAGAGATGTGTCTGTAGAGATCCCACTGCATCATTTTGGACAGTTTTATTTTCACTGTCATCACAAGGTGGAAAGAGAAGTGAGGTATCTGGCCCTGTATAGGGAAACACTAATCTGTCTCTTACGAGCTCTATCCTGAAGATGTATTATCTCCCAAAATACACACCCCTTGCTCCCATCATTTTGAGAGTTAGAATCTCAATATATGAGGAAACAACAAGAGCATTGCTCAAAACTCTTCACCATTAGAGGAAGTGACACCAAAAGAAAATATCTATAAGAAGTTCAGTTAGCCTTTTATCTAAAACAAAAAAATTGTCACTGTTTTTTTTTCAACATGATGTCATTCCTACCTCATTCCAATGCCCTAAAATAACCTTATCAACAGAAGCTCTCTTTAGGATTAACTTGAATTGTGAAGTGTCCTCACACTAGGTCTTTACACACTTGCAGCTAGAAAAGCTACAATGTCCAGGAGTTTCAATTCTGTAATTCTGGTAGGGAATTATAAGTATCCTTTTCGGATGTATGGTTTTCAAATGTATGCCCATATCTATGTTACCAAAAGAATCTAATTGTCTTTGAGCTATTAGAAAACCAGAGTAAAAAAATGATAAAAGGCAGAATCAAGGAAAGACACAGAAATGTGGGCTTTACTTTTTAAGAAATTATTATCTATGCCTTTGTAGAATCATCACATTTGTGTGCAGAACAATAATTCTTTTGGAGGAAAGTTCATTTTTTTAGTCTGCAGCACTTGGAACTTCAAAGGGATTATTCCTCTGTGTGTGTATGTGTGCAAGTGTGTATGCATGTGTGTGTATGTATGTGTGTTTGTGTCTGGCACATACTATACCCATACACTCAAATATTTATTTTCTTTTACCAGCATCAAATCTTTCATTTTTAAAATTTAGAATCAGTGGAAATAAAGCCAGTTAGATAGTGGTAGCATGAGTTTCAGAAGACCAAAAATTTGCAAATGTAGTGCCTTTAACTGGTCTCTTATTCAACTTTGAAATTTTATATACATATAATTGTATTGAATACATAGCTCCACTAATGTTCAAGCACATAAAAACCAGAACATCAGTGCAATAATGTGACTTTTTTAACAGAATAGTTGAAATGAAAATACTCAAAATATCTAACATTGGTGTTGAAAAACCAGCATATTGACAATAAAAACAGGATTGGCAATTAGCTTCCTAAAACTGAATGACATACCTATTCTAACTACATAGAAATTCCTTAGGATTTCACTTTATACTTATAGATAAGATGCATGAGTGAAGATATATAGAAAATTATTCATGGCTAATAAACTGTTCATAATACTGTCACATTATATAATTTCAGTGAACATTAATATTATCATTTTCTATTTACTGGCTACAATTATCCAATGCAGTCATCCTTCAAATTATTTGTAAATATGCAACACATTTAACTTTTATATGCAAATTTAACATGTATATGCAGATAAAAACTTTAAATTTATTGAAGTTTATTTCAGAAACAATTCAAGACATGTTTTTTCAAAAAAAGACATGAAAATGACAGATAGATATATGGAAAAAAGTTTAGTATCATGAATCATACAAATGCATATCAACACTGTAATGAAATATCTCTTCACTTCTGAAAGTATTATTACTATCAGAAAGGTTTAAAAAAGTTGCCAATGTAGACAAAAGACAGATTTGTATGCTATTGGAAGAACTGTAAAGTAGCACAGCAATTATGAAAAGCAGTGTTAGAAAATTAAAGATGAAACTACCATACAATCCAGCAAATGTATCTTCAAAGTAAATGAAACCAGTATACACAAAAGACAGCAGCAGTCCCATGTTCAGTGCAATATTCACAAAGCCAAGAACCGGGAACAACTCAAATGTTCCTCAACTGATGGATAAACACAATATGGTACATACATGCAATAAAACCCTACTCAACCAAAAAATAATAAAAACTCTTCAAATGTGGACCTGGTGAGTATCATGTTCAGTAAAATGAGTCAAGTACAGAAAGGTGATTACAGATAATGTACCTCATATTTGGAATCCAAAAAATGTTGTTCTCATAGAGTTTAGAAGAAATTGGCAGCACAGTGGTGGTTACAAGAGGCTGTAGAGAGAAGAGGGGTGGGTGAGAGGGACGTGGGTATGTTGCACTTCAATGTGAACAAGAATTCTGGTGTTCAAAAAATAGCCACACATAACAGTAATGGGCTACATTTCGAAAACTGGAAGAAAGGATTTTGAAAGAATTCATCATAAATGAATAATTAATGTTAATGTTTGCGCAGTAAGTTATGGAGGAAAACCTGGATTACTTTCTTTGAACAAATTATCTCCATTTCAGCTAAACCTGGCCCTACCTCCATGTGCTGTTATGTACAGGGCTGGCTAGGCCGTTTCCTTTTCCCTTCAGTTGGTTCTAAGCAATATAAATAGGGCTAGCGGAGGTGCTGTTGTGTTACCTTTGAAACTGGGTGACAGTCACTGTTTCCCTGCCCCCTGACTCCCTAAAACATGATTGAGCCAGGCGGGATGAAGAGCCAGGACTGTCAACTGAGATGGAGCCTCGAGATAAGAGGCTATGACTTCCCAGGGCAGAAAAGTTTGCACATCAGAGCTGAAGCACTGCCCCCAAAACATTAAATGCTACCTCCATGGTGTTATGCAGATTGACCTTTCTATATATCTTTCCCTCTGCATATTGCAGAGCTGCTTGCAGGACCCCTAGTCCAGCTCACAATACTCATGCACTTCCCACCATTCTCAGAGTCATTCACCCTCAAGTCACTCTCTTCTTCATGAATTAATAAAATCCAGGTTGGTGCCTGGGTTGAAGCCTTTATTCCAATGAACCTTCATCCTGGCCAGGCTTAGGACCCCTTGGTTCCCCATAACCATAAATATATCTTAGAGTCCTTATTCTTGCACTGGAAGTGATGATTGGAATCAATTTATTGGAATTCCAGTAAATTTTCCATGGGATTACAATTATAAACTTCCCAGACTGAGATGAGGACTGGAAAGGGCTCTCTATAGCTAGTGTGCCTAGTCCAATTTAAACATTGTACTAGGTACTTGTATATCAAAACATTATACTGTACTCAATTGGTGTGGACAATTTGTATTCTATCCATTAATTAAATGGCACGTTAAAAATTAGTGAAAAGCTATGCAACGTTTGGTATCTACAGTCAGCACGATGCAAAACAGTTGCCATTGAGTATGTCTATTCTCTGCATATTGCCTACTTTAACATCTCCCCGGTCTGTCAACTCCAAGCACTTTCTATTTGCTGCTCCTCTGACTGACTTTATAGCTGCCGCAGACCACCTGACTGAGAGACATTGCATGCTCCTCTCTTTGCCTGGCTTATGCCGCCTTATATAATACACACAAGTTTCTCCTACACTGCCACAAATTAAACAAATTCATTCTTCTGGGAGGTCAACATGAATTTGATTATGTAGAAAATATGTTTTTTATCCAAAAAGCATTCAATGGGTGCACAAGTTTAATTCACATCTTGACTATTATGAATTATGTGTCAGTCAGCATGGCAGAGTAGGTAGTTTTCAATATGTTGACTTTATGTCCTTTGAACATGCAACAACTAGGGTGATTCCAGGATCATGTTAGAATTCTAATTTTTTGAGGGACTGCCATATTGTTTGCCAAGGCAGCTATTCTAATTCATTACCACCCAAATGGGAATGTGCTGTATTCTCTCTGCATCCTCACCAGCACTGTCTTCAGCATTTGGCAATAGTCATTCTAATAGGAGTGAGTTGACATGCATTTAATTTGCTCCTCCCTGTTGATTAGTGATGTCCTATGTTTTTTCACACAGCTGTTAGTTTTTTTCCATGTTTAGCAATACCTACTCATGTCTTTCCCCTATTTTTGATGAGACTATTTACTTTTTATTGAGTTATTGAGTTCCCTGCTATATTGATATGTACCCCTTAAAAATGTATGGTTTGAGTATATTTTTCACATTTCGTAGGTTGGCTCATCACTCTATTGATCATTTTACAGCTATGAACAAAAAAGCTACATTATAGTTTCATATAGTGCTCATGGTATTTATATAGGATATGGGATACATGTTCAATTTAATTCATAAGGAAATGTTTTACTTACATAAAGAATACTGAAAATAGCTTAATTTGCATAGCATATTCCAAGCAGAGTAAATTTCATGATAATATTCTAAAATAGCACATGTGTCATAAGCTTGAAGTGATTAATAGCTCAAAGGGAAAAGGTAGAGAATTGAAATATTTGTCAGATAATTTTAGCAAAAGTAAATAAAATAATTCTAAATACACTCAGGTCAGTACATTTTCAGTAATAATTTTCTCAGTGCAGCAATCACATCCTTGTTCCTGAGGTTGTATATCAGGGGCTTGAACACGGGAGTCACCACGGTGTAGAAAAGAGACAGCAGCTTGTCAGTTCCTGCAGAATGGCTGGATTTGGGCCAGAAATAAGTAATGGTAGCAGAGCCAAAAAATAGAACCACAACCAGTAGGTGGGAAGAGCATGTGGAGAAGGCCTTGGCACATCCTTTGGCTGCTGGCAATCTCAGAATGGTGGAAATGATTTTGTTGTAAGAGGCAAGGATCAGCATGAAAGGGACTGAAGCGAGCAACATTGTTACCACATAGAAGCCTGGTGAGCAGATGTGTCCCCACAGGCCAGCTTGAGAATGGTTGATTTGTTTGGAATTACAGAAATGCAGAGAGAGCACGTGGCACGTTTGCCCTATCTGTACTGGGATGCCACCAAGCCAGGAGCCAGCGGCCAGCTGGGCACACCTCTTTGGGTTCATGACCAGAGCATAGTGCAGAGGGTTACAGATGGCCACGTAGTGGTCATCGGGCATCATGGCCAGCAGGAAACATTCAGTAGCTCCCAATATGAGAAAGAAACAAGGTTGCGTTGCACCGTCCAGCACAGAAATGCTTCTATTCTGTGTTCAAAGGTTTAACAGAATCTTAGGGAGAGTGACTGAGACATAACAGACTTCCAAAGTAGAAAAATTTGCCAGGGAAAAATACATGGGTTTATGTAATGCAAGGTCAATCCCGGTTATTATGATTATGAGGCCATTAGCAATTAGTAGTCAAGTAAACGATGATGAACACTCCATATAGAAATCCTTGGAGGTTTGGAAGGTCAAAAAATCCCAGCAGGACAATGTGCCTTGCTATGGAGTCATTGTCTCATGTTGCATCTTCAGAAGAATGCAACCAGAAATTGAAGTTATTTCCCTCTAGTTCGGATTTGTTTGTTTATATATAAAACAAAGATGATGGGTTTCCAAATTTCCCAGTTTTCTGTGATCAAAACCTCTGACTTCCCTGTGGATTTTTAGTGAAGGGTGCTTTTGCTTACCAGGTATATCCATAAGAAAAATTTTAGTGTACTTTTCTGCTAAAGTGTCTCTCATATGCTTCTTCCTGAGGAAGAAGAATCTCACTCCAAATTTCACATGAAAATGCAAAATGAAAAAATGCAAAATTTGACTTTATGTTCAGTTATAGTAATTATTACATTCTATTCATTTTCTTTCTTACTAGTGTTTTTTCTATGTGATTCCCCACTTAAAAGCTAATTCCATTTCAAAGTAATATTTTGAGATATTTAAAATAATTTAAGGAAGAACGTCTTTAATTTTTAAAGTGATTTGTTATAAGGTAATCCTAAAGTATTTTTAACTTTGATATTCTGAATTTATAGGTTATTTTATGATTTTAAAAATGTTCAACTGATTTTCAGATATCCTAGAATGAGATTTAATCTTCAAAACTCTTCATTAGGATGAAAGACCTATGAAATTCAAAGTTATAAACTTAATTTAGACTTTGTACTCTAAGTGACTTGAAGACTTGTTGCTAAAGAACTAGAATGGAGTAAAAAAAATACATATTAAGATTGTTTTCCCACCCAGAGAACCTCAAGAGTAAAGAAACAGCCTTGGTATTCAAAAATCCAGTTTTAGGTAGAAGGTGCAGATCTTTGCTCTGAACTCAACCTTGTTCAATCGCGTGTGCTTGCATAGGTTCCCACATAAGCGTGTTGGCATGCTATTGTTCATTTATATCATGTTCTTTTCATCTCTTTACATTTTCCAGAGTTTCTTTGGATATATACTGTACACACTTTCTCTGTAGTGTGTAGTGTATTTGTTCCATAAAATTTGAATTGCTGACTGCCGGGGTAAATTTTGAATGAGTTAAGTGATTTGTTTCTTCTATGCCTTGTCTATGTGTGCATGTATGTGTGTGTGTGTTTGTGTGGTAAGTGGCTATGTAGAATTTATGACATATTTTTGGTTTTGGTTTTGAATTTTAATTTTTAGGGTTTTTTTTAATTTTTAGTTTCATCAGCTCATGTTTTGTAGTTCATAATGATTAGGTTCATCATGGAGAGTTGGCAGACTTTGGTGTAAGTCATTCACCCTTGCAGAAATAACCCCTCCCATTATAATAAATGCTCAGTATAAAATTTTCATTTTAATTTTAACTAACTTAAACACAAAGGGACTAACTTACTGCAAACAGCAGGCCCAGGCTAACCGTGTGCTAAAAGGGTTAACGGAAGGATGAACTTCAGCTTCGAATTATAGAGAGAAATGAAGAAGAAGCAACAGTCCACGCCTAACTGGGCATCCTGAGACATTTCTTTGGGAATAGAAATAACAAATAGTAATTGTTATCCCATTTAAAACATCAAATATTAAAGTGGCAATGATTTTTGAGGTTTATCTCATAATTATGCAATTACCCAAGTGAAAATTGTGATATTAATATATAAAAATGTTTGAATTGAAAGTCCAAGGCAGCGACAATTACACAAGAGTGGGTATTACTGAAGTATGATTTCCAGGCTTTGAAGCTGTACAATAGTGACTTTTTCTAAATGCAGTACCCTAAAATTGGAAACATACATACTCCTATTTAATTACATCTAGAATTAAGAAATGGACGATGAAAACTTGACTGAATCATCATGTATTAGAGACTAGAATGCATTATATCGCTCACACTTCTTTATATGACTATTGCCCTCTGAAATTTATATTTTCTCTTTCTTTTTCTTGGATCTTCCCTTTCTGTAAGGCATTTTCCTAACAGTAAACTGTACTGCATGTTATTCCCACTGATCAAGTAGGAATATACATTTGCAAAGGAAACTGCGACAGTTTCTAAAACACACAATAATAATTAAAAAGAAATATGAGCTAACTTGCACATCTACTGAAAATTTTTTTCTCTATTTTGATGGAAGTGCCTCAATTTTCTATTTGTAAAATATAGCAGCAATTTTAAGAATATTTGATGAAATTATCTATGTAAAACAATGCTTAAAATAAAAATAGTTGTAATTACTGAAGTCAAGCCAAATTGTACTTACATTCTAAACATGATCATGTCAATAATTTATTCAAATCCTTCAAAATTGTCATTGTTTTCTTTCACTTTTGAAAATATTTAGATATTTTTATTCCATTGTAAAAAAATAGTGGTAGATGATTGAGATAAATTCAGAATTTTGTTTTAACTAAATCCTTCTTATTTACTTTACTTACATCTCCTTTAAAACAATGGTTTACTTCACTGTAGATACTTTTATACTAATGAAAGCATCTATCATTACAGTGAGCATAGAGTTCATAATCTGATTAAGTTTATGAAATTATATTAAAGGTAGAGGATAAAGCACTATTGGCACATGCATTTCAGAATGACTTACTTCTCCTGGTAGAATTCTTTAAATATAAACTAAGAACCTGTCACCATTTCTCTAAAATTTTACAATCATTTATCATGGCTATTAACTCTTAAGAAGCAGGAGTAATGTTGTTAGAGAGGGATGCTTCAGTGATGCCTGTTCAATACTTTTGCTCCCCTATTGTAGGCAACTCTTGTGTGAGAAGATAATATCTCCACATTTAATTCATGCAAATTGCTTAAACATGTGCTTCACACATTATATCACTTACTAAATATTAACTAAAAGGATGATTGTAAGGATAATAATAATTTTTACTATACTAGCTTTTTAGATTAAAAAGTAGTTTACATTTTGTTCTGTTTCTAATAATATCAAGTATCAGAACTGTTTTGAGATTAGAAAAATCAACAATGAAGGATTCCTATTTAAATTTTTTTTCTGTAATTTCATCTTTTTGCTAATGTTAAAAATATGAAAGCTCATTCATAAACAAATTTGACAATTGTGAAAAGTAGTTCAGGCTTGTATGTTTGTGATTAGGTTAATTGTTATGCTCACCTTTATTGGATAAAAGACAGACAATGGTAAAGAAGTTTGATTTTTTCATTAAATTTAGGAATCTGAGCCGGGTGTGGTGGCACACGCCTTTAATCCCAGCACTCAGGAGGCTGAGGTAGGGGGATCATTGTGAGTTCCAGGCCAGCTTGGGGTACAACGCGAGCACAAGGCTGGCCTGAGCTACACAGTGTGACCCTGCCTCAAAAAACCAGGGCTGGGAGTTTGGCTCAGTGACTTAAGCACCTGTCTGACAGGCACGAGGTTGTGAGTTCAATCCCTGGTGCCACAAAAATAAAATTAAATAAATAAATAAATTTAGGAATCTGTCTCAACTTGTAGCAGAGGGTAACCGCCTTCAAATAATGTACAGCCTATTCCCAGAGAAGTGTTCTTTAGGCAATATTCTGTACCCTAGGGGTGCAGTCCTTTCCCATGCCACATTCTCACTGAAGGAAAATGTTCAGCCTACCACTCAAGCACTTAGTATAACAAACCAAAACATTTTTCATCTACCAATCTCTATAACATTTCTCTGTTCATTTTTTGTGGTCATTAATATAAATAAACCCAGAAAGTATTAAAAAATATGTAACTTCATATTAGGCATGATACAAACTAAGATATTCTAATAGAGTCAAAGGTGAAGTGGTACAAAATATAATTACTAGTTAAGCTTCTATGTATCCAACTATAATTCTCCGTAGTTTCACTAATTTTCTTCAATTGTTGCAACCTAGAATTTCAACTAGTTCCAGTTTAAGTTCTTGATCAATACATCCTCAGACAGATAATAAAGTAATAAAAGTTTCCTGTAATTTTTCCAGACACCTTAAACAAACACATTTAGACTTACTCTCAGAAAATACATTGAGGTGGATGTCAGTTATCGCTGTGGCAGCCTGGCATACTCATACAAGTATAAAGATTAATGGCTAAATAAACAAAAGACTGTATTTTAAAACATACCTTGTCATCCCATTCATTTATAAAAACTACCATTTAGAAAAGTTATATGAAATAAATAAATAAAAAGTCTCTATATTTACCTATAAATGTTGGAAGATGTGATTTATTTTAATTCTAGCTATTAAAGTATATGTGCCATATTACTTTTTATTTTAATGTGCATTTTAATAATTGTCAGTGTTGACAAGCATCTTTGATGTGATTATGTAATTCATGCATATAACCATTTATTAAAATAAGTATGCCATCTACTCATGCCTTTCATACATTTTAGTAAGTCTGTTTCTTCTCAAGTTGTGTTTAGAGAGATCTTCAAATAGTCTGCACATATTTGCCCTGATGGATAGATATGTGATTTACTAAAATTTTATTGACTCTATAG
>RJWM01052409.1:0-10119 GCA_004363535.1 Dasyprocta punctata | reverse complement strand
ACATATGAATGTTACTCTCCCTGAACCCCAGAATACTGACATATGCTACCAATTTCAAATTTGAAAAGATTTGTAAGCATAAGAATCATTATTATAGAAAAGAATCATCATTATGTATCATTGATTCAGTGTCTATTACATTCTGTAATCATTTTCCTCCATAGCACACACGTGGATTACCCAGGAGGAATGTGAATATCTGGCTTTCACCTCAGCTTGGAGAAATGCCTTCCTGAGAGTTACAGTGCAGATATTTACAAAGGTAAATATTTTAGTGCAGAAATGATCTAATTTTTGTTAAATCTCTGTCCTATTATTTCTTTTAATTATTGTGTGCTGATTGGTGTGTTCTGTATCCAGATAATTTGAACATTACTTCTGTAAACATCAGTCTTTCTTAACAATCTGGAATTTGTTCTCTAATACTTCTTTTTAGTAAAACTTTCTACGAGGGTTCTATCCTACCCCAGTGGATTCCCTACTGGTCACATTAGTTTTCAAAGCACTCAGAAAAATCACAGTGTATTTCTTAAAAGAAATTTTATTTCTGCTGTGTTTGTTATATGTCATTTGTTTCCCATTCCTAGGATAAAATTTCTAGGAAAGTAGAAAATCAATTATTTAGTTCACTTCTATATTCTGAGTTCCTGAATTACTAACTAGTTCCAAATGTACCATGAGTAATTATTGAGTGATAAGTATGACCATCCTTCTAACTGGGATGCCACCAGGCCTACCAGAAATGAGGGAAATTAGAGCATAGACAGAAAACCACACACACACACACACACACACACACACACACACACACACAAAATGTCTCTAAGTCAATTGACTATAATAATAATATAATAATATAATAATTATAATAAATAGGCACAATTATAATTTCCTAATTTAAAAAGTAAAAATAAATGGTCAAAATGAAATGAAACAAACCTCTCTTCTGATTTTCTCTTCTAGACAGGTTCATCAAAATAGAAAAAATACAACACATGGAATTTAATTGTGATGGAATTACTCTCAATTACACCACTCTACAAAATCTTGAAAGTAGATTCATTGAAGTTTTAACATTTCCAATCATTAAGTAACATCAAAATCTATCTATATTTTTTGTGCAAAGAGTATACATTCTAAAAAAAAAAAGAAAAAAGAGTATAAGAGTATACCTTCTATGATCTTAATTACTATTTCATGAACTTTACTTTCTGATATAGGAGTCAGAAAAAATGTTGAGTATGCAATGAGAGTATACATATAAAATTATTATTTTCTTTCTTTCCTTGTTTCTTTCTTTCTTTCTTTCTTAATTCATTCGTTAAACAAATATTTATGATAAGCTTACACTGAGCCAGGTACTATCTCAATATTGGGACATAGTAGAGAGAATTTTGCTTTATTAACTTACAATTAAAGGAGAGTATTAAAAACAAGTATTTTCCTTTTATTTTTTTTAGCCACACTACAATTATTAAAGCGAAGAAAAAATATATATAACAAAGACAACAAGCAAAAGAGACAAACGACTAGAGTAAATACACAACAGTAACATAGCAGGTTTACAAAACAGGATGATAGACACTTGACAATGTTTGCAATATTGTGTATCATTATCTTTCAAATGGTTACTTACATTAACAGATATAGACATGTAAAATTGATCTAATCATGAGTATTAATTGTTCTTTCGCAATAACGAATACATTCAGTAGTGTGTTCATTTTAGTTATCTTATATATACACATATACAGGTTTATATCTTTTCCTCTTTCCTTTTCTCTTTCTGCATTTTCCCTTCCCAGTTACTTTTGCTCTTTGAGCTGTTTTTTACCCTTACGTAGTATTTATTATAGATTTTGGATCATATATACTTTTCCGTTTCTTACACTGGGGAGACAATACGGTATTTACACATATGGGTTTGATTTATCTCGTTTATGAGTATGGTCTCAAGTCGTGACCATTTACTTACAAAAGTCTCAATGCAATCTTTCTTAATAGCTGAGTAGTACTCCATTGTATAACAATACGACATCATTTTTATCCAATCTTTGATTGATGGGCACTTGGGTTGTTTCCAAAATCTGGCTATTACAAATTGGGTTGCTATAAACATGGGTGCACAGATATCATTGTGGTATGATGTTTTCAATTCTGGGAAAATGCCCAGAAGCAGGATAGCTGGGTTGAATGGAATCTCTAATCCGAGCTTCTTGAGGAATCTCCACACTGACTTCCACAGTGGTTGCACCAGTCTACACTCCCACCAACAGTGGAGAAGAGTTCCTTTTTCCCCACAGCCCCTCCAGCATTTGTTGTTGCTTGATTTTTGAAACTTGGCCATTCATTCTGGAGTGAGATGGAATCTCAGTGCTGTTTTAATTTGCATTTCCCGAATGACCATTGATGTTGAACATTTTTTCATATATTTATTTGCCATTTGTATTTCTTTCTCTGAGAAGTGTGTATTCATCTCAGATGCCCATTTTTAGATTGGGTTCTTGAATTTTAGGGGCCTGATTTCTTTAAATTCTTTATATGTTTTAGATAGAAGTCCTTTGTCTGATGGACAATTGGCTAAGATATTTTCCCAGTTCGTGGGATTTCTTTTCACTCTGTTGGAGATTTCCTTTGACATGCAAAAACTTTTTAGTAGGATGAGATCCCAGGTGTTGATTCTGGGAAGTGTTTCCCGTGCTATCTGATTTTTGTTCATGAACTTTCTGCCTACTCCTATGTCATTGAGGTTTTTACCTACTCTGTCTTCTAGTAAGTTTAGTGTCTCTGTTTTTATATTCAGATCTTTGATCTATTTTTACTTTATTTTAGTGCATGGCGATAGGCATGGATCTAGTTTTAGTTTAGGGCATATAGAAAACCAGTTTTTCCAGCACCATTTGTTAAAGAGGCTATCTTTCTTCCAATGTACATGTTTGGCCCCTTTGTCAAAGATGAGGTGGCTAAGTGTGTTTGTAGATGTGGCTGTATCTTCTAATCTAATCCATTGATCTTCAGGTCTGCTTTGATTCCAGTACCATGCTGATTTTATCACAGTAGCTTTGTAGTATAGTTTCAAGTCGGGGATTGTGATGCCTCCTGCCTTCCCTTTGCTGCCCAGAATTGCCTTTGCTATTCTAGGTCTTTTCTGGTTCCAGATAAATTTCAGGAATGCTTTTTCTAGCTCTGTGAGGTAGGCAAGTGGTATTTTGATTGGGATTGCATTAAATCTGTATAATAATTTTTGGAGAATGGCCATTTTCATGTCTGTTCTTCCTATCCATGAACAGAGAATATCTTTCCATTTTCTGAAATCTTCTTCAATCTCCTTCTTTAGAGTAATGTAATTTTCACTGTATAGATATTTTACTTCCTTTGTTAGATTGATTCCTAAGTATTTCATTTTTTTGGATGTTATAGTGAAGGGTATGGTTTCCCTTATTTCTCTCTCAGTGACTTTGTTGTTTGTGTACAGGAATACTATTGATTTTTGAGTGTTCACCTTGTATCCAGCTACATTACTAAATTTAGTTATTACTTCTAAAAGTCTTCTAATGGATTTTTGGGGTCTTCTATGTAGAGTATCATATCGTCTGCAAATAAGGATAATTTCACTTCTCCCTTTCCTATCCTTATTCCCTTTATTTCTTTCTAATGTCTAATTGCTCTGGCTAATATTTCCAAAACTATATTGAATAGGAGTGGTGATAATGGACATCCTTGTCTTGTTCCTGAATTTAGGTTGAAAGTTTTCAGTTTTTCTCCATTTATTAAGATGTTGGCTGTTGGTTTATGATACATGGCTTTTATCAGGTTGAGGTAGACACCATCTATTCCAATTTTCTGTAGGGCTTTTTTCATGAATGCTTGTTCGATTTTGTCAAAAGCTTTTTCTGCATCTATTGAGATGATCATGTGGTTCTTGTCCTTGGCCCTGTTGATATGATGTATTACATGAATTGATTTCCATATGTTGAACCATCCTTGCATTCCTGGGATGAATTCCACTTGATCATGGTGTATAATCTTTCCGATAACTTGCTGTATTCTATTTGCCAGTATTTTATTGAGGATTTTTGTGTCTATGTTCATGAGGGAGATTGGCCTGTAATTTTCTTTTTTGCTTGGGTATTTCTCTGGTTTTGGTATTAGGGTAATACTTGTTTCCAGAAATGAGTTAGGAAGACTTACTTCCCTTGCAATTTCATTGAAGACTTTGAGGAATGTTGACATTAAGTCTTCCCTAAATTTCGTGTAGAATTCAGCAGTGAATTCATCAGGGCCTGGGCTTTTCTTTGTTGGTAGGGTCTTAATTACATTTTCAATTTCATTAGTTGAATTTGGGTTATTCAGCAGCTTTACATCTTCTTGATTCAGCTTTGGTAATTCATAGGTTTCTAGGAATCTGTCCATTTCTTATGTGTTATCGAATCTATGTGAGTAAAGGTTTTCAAAGTAGGTATTGATGATCTGTATTTCCACCGGGTCTGTAGTGATTGTGCCCTTTTCATTTCTTATTGCATGGATCTGAGTTTTTTCTTTCCTCTTCTTGATAAGGTTGGCTAGGGGTTTATCAATTTTATTTACTCTTTCAAAGAACCAACTCTTCGATTCATTGATTCTTTGTATTGTTTTCTTAGTTTCAATTGCATTAATTTCTGCTCTAATCTTAATAGTTTCTTCCCTTCTTTGGGCTTTGGACTTGACTTGCTCTTCTTTTTCTAGGAGTTTGAGGTGCAGCATTAGGTTGTTTATGTGTTTTCTTTCCATTTTTCTGATATGAGAGTTTAGTACTATAAATTTCCCTCTGAGGACTGCTTTCATTGTATCCCACAGGTTCCTGTAATTTGTATTTGCATTTTCATTCCATTGTAGATATTGTTTAATTTCTTCTTTAACTTCTTCTGTGACCCATTGGTTATTTAGGAGGGTATTATTTAATTTCCATGTGTTTATGCAGCTATTGTTGGTTTTTCTGTCTTTCATTTCCAATTTTACTGCGCTGTGGTCAGATAATATGCATAGAATTATTTCAATTCGTTTGCATTTACTTAAGCTTGTTTTGTGGACCAGTATATGATCTATTTTAGAGAATGACCTATGTGCAGCTGAGAACAATGTGTATTCTGACGTTGATTTGTGCAATACTCGGTATACATCTACTAGGTCCATTTGTTACCAGCTTGATTCAGTTCTGCTATTTTTTTGCTGATTTTTTGTTTGGTTGATCTATCTCTCTGTGACAATGGGGTGTTGAGGTCCCCTGTTTTAACTGTGTTATTGTTTATTTGGTTTTTCATGTCTATTAAGAATTGTCTTACATAGTTGGGTGCTCCCATATTCGGTGCATATATATTTATGATTGTAATCTCTTCCTCTTGAAGTTTTCCCCTAACAAGTATGTAGTGACCTTCTTTACCTCTTTTGATCATTCTCGGTTTGAAGTTTGCATTGTCTGCAAACATAATAGCTATCCCTGCTTTTTTCTGGGTTCCTGTTGCATGGAGTATTGTTTTCCAGCCTTTGATTTTTAGTCTGTGAATTTCGTTTTGAGTGAAGTGTGTTTCTTGTACACAGCATATTTTTGGATTTTGTTTCTTAACCCACTCTGCTAGTCTGTTTCTTTTTATTGGTGAGTTGAGACCATTTACATTGATTGATATAACTGGTATGTACTGGCTCATCCCTATCATGGTATCTTTCTGTTGTTGGGTTTCTACATTTTCAGTTTAATTGTTTGCCCTGCTTAGTAGTTTCTTTTTGTTGTTGTTCTTAAGATTGTGGCTATCTTTGTCTCTTTCTAGAGTGTCTTTCAGTACTCTTTGTAGTGTTGGTTTGGTGGCCATAAATTTATTAGGTTGTTCTTCGTCATGAAAGTATCTTATTTCTCCATCAATTTTTAAGGATAGTTTTGCAGGGTACATCAATCTGGGTTGAAAGTTACTTTCTTTCAGGATTTGAAATACTTCACTCCAAGCTCTTCTTGACTTAAAGGTTTGTGTTGAGAAGTCTGCCGTGATTCTGATAGGCTTTCCTTCATGTGTGATCTGTTTCTTTTCTCTGACAACTTTTAGTATTTTGTTCTTGTGCTGTATTTCTGATACCCTCATTACTATATGTCTGGGTGAGGATTTATTTTGGTTGTGGTTAATTGGGGTTCTGTATGCCTCAGTTACCGGTATTTCAGATTCTCTTCCCATGTTTGGAAAGTTTTCTGCTATTATTTCTGTGAATAGTCTTCGCAGGTCATTAGTATTGACTCCTGCTTTTTCATTTATGCCTATTAATGTTATGTTGTTTCTCTTGGCATCATCTTGCAGCTGTTGAATTGTTGTTTCTTGGTTCCTTACTATTTTTAGGAGATATTTTCTTTCGTGGCTATGATCTCCCATGCTGTCTTCAAGATCTGAGATTCTATCTCCAGCTTCATTAAAGTGATTTTTCAAACATTTCATGGAGTTTTTCATTTCCTGCATTTCCCTTTGCATCTGTTTCATGCATTCTGTTTGTGTCTTATATTGTTCACTCAAGGTTTCAATCATTTTCTTAAGTTCTTCTAGTTTTTTTATCTTGCTCTTCTTTAGATACACACAACATTTCTTTGATAATCATTCTCATTTCATTTTTTAGCTGAAAGAATATTTCTGATTTGAATTTCTCTACAGCTTCATCAAGCTGTTTCTTTATTGCATTTTCTATCATTTCAGAAAGTCCATTTGTGTGACTCCCACTGTCTTCCATTTCAGTATCTCTTGGGTTTGTTCTTTGTGGGCTGGGGGACTGAGACTGCCTCTTGGTTTTTCATTGTGTCATTTTCTTCTAGAACTCTTGTGGCTCTGTGTCCTGCAAGGCTGGCCAGGCATTCCCCTTAGGGTTGTTCTGATTCTTGGGTCATGTTGAATCGCGGGACCTGGTAGAGCTGGGTCCTGAGAGCAGCAAGGGAGGGCGGCCTCCCGGGGTGTGCGGGTGGAGCCTCCACCTTAACTGGGTGGGAATCAAGGCCTCCTGTTCCCAGGGAGCTAGGCAGAGTGTACCCTGTAGTGATGCCACCCGGACCCTCAGTCTGTCTGCAAGTTCAGAGCAACAGCTGTGCCAGGGCAAGCCTGGGCGAGTCTCGGGCCTACAGTGTTGGGAGCAACCCAACTGGGCGGGGGTCCGCAAACTCTGGGATGGTGCATGCACAAGCCGCTCCACTGAAGTATGGAACTCGTGCGTGCTCTGCACTCTGGTGGGGGGAGCCCAAGCTCTCCAAGTCCCTGCAGCTATGTTGGTCAGTCCCTGGTGAGCAGCTCTGGGGTCCTGGGCTGATCTGGGCTGGGCTGCGTACCTCTGTATCCTGCGAGGCTAGCCGGGTGTTCCCCTGAGGGTCACGCTTAAAAACAAGTATTTTTCAATCATGCTAAAAGGGATATAACTAGAGTTGACTTTTTCTTCTTCTCCTTCTCTTTCTTTTTCATTGTCTTTCTTTTCTCTGTGTGTGTGCATGCTTGTGGTGTGTGTGTGTGTGTGTGTGTGTGTGTGTGTGTGTGTGATGGTGGGAACTACAGCCAGGGCCTTTACACTGAATTACTCACCCAGCCACTCCCCTTCCTTTTCTAGTTTGAGACAGGCTCATTTGCTGAACTTCCCAAGCTGAGCTTGGTCTTGGCTTCTTCCTGGGTCTGCCCTTAATGTGCTGGGATTATAGATCTGTGCCACAGTCAAAAATCTTTGAGAGAAAAGAAGTGAATCACATGCAACATCTTGTAGGGAAGAGTGTTGAGTTTGCAACAAGGCAGGAGTGAACACACTGACTTTGAAATGTATCAGTGATTGCTGAATGTGGGATGCTGGGCACTTTGTAAAACACTTTGTAAAAGTACAGCAAGAAAGAAATATATAGCCAGGATACCACATGTTGACATTAATGTTGACGGAAATAAAAAAAGGAAGATGGTACGGATGTATCTGTATCCTCAGAGTTGTATTTGTGACACTAAATTAGCATTTCTTAGAACAATAAAAAAAAAACACAGAACCACATGGGTGGGGCACTTTTCTTTATTAAGAAATTATTGCTGAGTAATTTCAACTCAATGTTATCATAAAACTTCAGTCTTTTAAAAAGACTTTTAAGGAAACAACAATGAAATACTTCAATTGGTGCTTCAAGCATCAGTACAAAAGACTAAGGAGCTGTGTGGGGCACCAGCTTTTTTGCTGTCTCAGATGTGTTCTTGGCCAAATATTCCTCATGCAGCCTGGAAAACACCTCTGTGTGGCATGGGCGTGGCTCTGACTGGTCAGGGAATAGTCAGGGACAGCGAGTACCCAATGTCATCTTATAAATTCACGGTCATTTAAACTACAACCCTAATTGTAGGATATTGAACTTCACTATCAATCTATTTTACTGTTTGTTATTTAAAGTTCATTTAAGGCTCAGTGGTGCAAGCAAAACCCTGCACAGAAAACTCCATCCAGGCATGCAAGCTCAGCACCCCTCTTGGAACCTGTTAGGGCCCCACCCAGTGTGCTCAATCAGCTGGGGACCTTTGGGTAGGTCCCTAGAGGCCCGGTTGGTCCCTGCCCAGTGACCCTGAGTGGCTGGGGAACCACCTGCACTCAGTGGTGAGAGCCGAAGCCCTGCACAGAGAACTCCACCCAGGTGTGCAAGCTCAGCACCCATCTTGGAACCTGGTAGGGACCTGCCCAATGCACCCAATCAACCAGAGACCTTAAGGTAGGTCCTTTGGGACTTAGTTTGGCCTCATCCAGTGACTCTGACAGGCCAGGGAACCACCTGTGCTCAGTGGTGGGACCCAAAGGCCTACACAGCAAGCCCCATCCAGCCATGGAGGCTCAGTCCCTCACTTGCAAATTGGTAGGGCCACACCCAGCAACCCCAAGCAGCTGAGAAGCTTTGGAATGCAACATGGCCTGATCTGAAGGCCTACAGTGTACTCCATCTAGTTATTCAGCCTTCGAATGCCACTCAGAACCTGGTAGAGTCCTGCCCAACAACCTCTAATAGCTAGGGAGCTTCGGAGGACCACATGGGTGTGCTGAAGGCCCACCCAGCCCACTTCCAAAATTTGAGGAACCTTTGAGTGTTACTAGTGATCTGGTAAGGCCTGACCAATGACTCCCACTCAACTGGGGAAATTCCCTGAAGTAGGGACTGATAACCTCATCCCAGGAAGCACCTGAAACCTTGCATTCAGCTTCTGCAGGGAAATACAGGAAAAGGATAAAACACAGGAGCAAAATGCAATCTTAAACCTCTAGCCCACCCCAAACAAGCCTCGGAGACATGGACATAGAAGGAAATGTAAGCCATACACCTGAAACTTATGAAATGATAACAACTGAAGTAAAGAAACAAGTCCATGAAGCTGTAGAGGAACTGTAGAGGATCAGAAATAATCTCCTAGGTAAGAGAAGAAATGATAAACATAATAAAAGAAATGCTGAACACATCTAAAGAAGACATAGCTAACAAAAATCAAGGAACACTGCAAAAAGATAGACATTTTCAATGAATAATATAAGAAACACACAGAATGCATGAAACAGATGCAAAGAGATACCCAGGAAATCAAAATTTCCATCGAAAGCTGGCAAAACTGCCTCAATGAATGTGAAGATAGACCTTCAGACCTGGAACAAGATAAAAAATAGAAGAACATAATAAAATGATGGGAACTTTTAATAAAATAAGACATAAATATAATAATTATGGCATCAGAAATACAGCACAAGAACAGAATACTAAAAGCTGTCAGACAAAAGAGATCACCTATGAAGGAAAGCCTATCAGAATCATGGCAGACTTCTCAACACAAACCTTTAAGTCAAGAAGAGCTTTGAGTGAACTATTTTAAATCCTGAAAGAAAACAACTTACAACCCAGATTGATGTATCCTGCAAAACTATCTTTAAAAATTGATGGAGAAATAAAGATACTTCCATGACAAAGAACAACTGAAGAAATTTATGGCCACCAAACCAACCCTGCAAAGAATACTGAAAGATATTCTAGACAGGCATAAAAATAACTGACTTCAGAAACACCAACATAAAAAAACTACTAGGCAAAGCAAACAATTAAACAGAGGGGAAAGGTAAAGAAACAAAGTC
>RJWM01052408.1:0-10135 GCA_004363535.1 Dasyprocta punctata | reverse complement strand
AAACACTATGAACCAACTTCCTAGCCCTCCCACTCTTCATAGGATAGAAGACAGTTACGACCTTGCTCTGGATTAGGACTTGGTTTAAGGGAGTGATGTTGCTGATTTGACCTTCTTTACAGGTCACTGAGACTTTCTATCAGCAGTGAGGCTGTTCCACTTTCTTATCATTTCAGTGTTCATTGCAGTAGTACTTTGGATTTCTTTCAGGAACTTTTCCTAAAATGAAACCTGATACACTGGTAGATGCCTATCGTCCCAGCATTCTGGGAGACTGAGAGAAGAGAAACACAAATTCAAGCTCAGCCTGGATAATTCAGCAATTTAGCAAGACACTGTCTCAAAATAAAAATAAATAGAAAAGAGGGCTAAGAGTCACAGCTCACTGTGAAGTTCCTGGGTTCAATTCTGAGTACTATCAAAAGAAAATTATGAGGGCTGGGAGTTTGGCTCAGTGGCTTAAGTGCCTGTCTTGAGGTTGTGAGTTCAATCCCCACTGCCAAAAAAAAAAAAAAAAAAAAAACCAAAATTATGATATCTGCCTCTTTCATTTAAACGATTAAATACCATTGTAAGATTACAAATTAGCCTAATTTAAAGATTTTATGTCTGAAGTAATAATGAAGCCCAACAAGGAAGGAGATAGGGTAAAAAACAGAAATGAAGAAGTAAAACCACACAAAGTCCCTTATGTGGGTATAGCTTGGGAAACCACAAATAACTGTGGACCCAGCCTCAAATATCACTGATCAGAAATCACTATAAGAGAAATAATGATTATCAAAAAGTTGGCAATATCGTGAGAATCACCAAAATGTCCTTCTGAGAACAAAGTGTGCCCAAGTGGTGGTTGAATGCAGAATCACCAAATTAAAACAACAACAACAACAACAAAAAAGCCTGTCTGGGGAGTATAATCAAATGAGGCATGTCTGTGTTAAGCCACTTCAGAGGTTCAGAGTCAAGAGTTTCAGGGTTACTGGGTCATCTGTAATCTTTTAAAGACTTCCCAGTTTTCTTTAGTGATTGGCCCTGCAGTCTCCTAAAGGTTTTACCCATTGTTTCACTTACCCAAACAAAACTGAGAAACTATTGACACATTTACTGATGTTCCTTTTCTTACTCAGAAAATTGCAGTACTATTCAATCTTATGTACAAACATAAATTTATTTTGTTTTTAAACTATAACTTGATTGTGATAAAATATTTTTGTTGATTTACAAATCATACACATGCACACAGAATAATTCAAATCACAAATGAAATGTGAAGATCCAGTTAAATAATTGGAGTAGGAAAGGCTTATCTGTGTTGGGAAATTGAACTAAAAATGACTATTGAAGTTCAATGAAACCCTATTTATTCATCTGATATCAGGAAAGTCAAAGTGGAAATACAGTGAAAGATTGTGTCTGCTAATATTAGGAAATAGAAGTCCTTTCTCAGTAGGATAAATAAAATGTTTAACAACAAATACTAAGAATAATTTCTGCTGTGAGTTTTTATTTAAATATTTAATAATTTTGAAAAATGTCACCAAAATTAGCTTGATGGTATCTATAGAAATCTTCCTCAATGAACATTTTTGAATCTACTGTTGACAGTTGATATCCACATATAAAACTCTGAAACTACATCATGAATTTAAAAACCTCTAAGTCCCCCAAAAAGGAGTTAACCATGAAAGGCAGTTCATGGCAAAAATTAATTGAAACTGGTACTGCATTGATCAGAATGGAAGAATCAATTTAAATTCAGTATGATGCAAGTAATGCTTTTCCAATTACTTGCGATGAGCCCATAATTTATGTTAAATATTTTCCTTCACCACCTAAGAATTACCTTATCAAATAAAGACTAAAAATATGTTTTGCAGTAGAATGTAAAAATGGTAGGAACTATTAATTTATTTATGAGTATGTTCATAAAATATTAGTTTATTTATACGATTATGCCTATAACTCAGTGCTTCATAATTTCTATAGTTTGTCTCATAAAATGTGTTTCAAAGGAGTTTAAAATGATTCTTAGCATTATTTTACCTTTTAAGAATAATGAGGTATTGACAGTTGCAAGAATGTAAATATTTTAGATTCAGAATCAAAATGCCAGAAATGTGTGTATTTGTCCTAACATGTATTAGGGTCTGGCCTAGATTCCCAGTCTCCCAAACGAGTGTACAGCAAAGACTTAAATAAATGAGACAAGTGGTATGATTTTAGGGCTCCAGGAGGAACAAAATACTCTGTGGAGTTCAAAACTCTGGGGGCTAAGACAAAGAGCTTCTCTGGGCCACCTGCATTTATTACATTTTCAAACAAAGAGAGGAGATACAGAGGAAAGCATGGGAACTGAGCGGACCTTGGGAGTCACTTCAAAGACTTCTTCAAGTAGTAAATTATGGCAATTTTGGAGAACTGCCTTATTTCCATGATGACATTTATGGTAGGAATGAGATGACTGCAGGAGTGAGATGCCTGAAGCTGCAGTCTCTATCTAGTTAACTGGGGTTGGAGCCAGGTGTCCTCAGCTGTGGCCTCACCTTGCCCTTTGAGGCAGCTCTGGCCTCACAGGCCACTACAGGCCTCAGCCAGGACCAGGGTTTCACAGAGGTTCACTTACTATGAAACAGCTCCCTTTGCCAGGTGAGGGGCCTAGGCCTGGGACAGACTCACAGATAAACATAGAAAGTCAATTAGTTAATTTTAAATCCTGCTTGGAGCCACTTCATAGTGGTCTCCAACAAAGATGAAAATACTGATTCATTTGTCCATTTTTATATAAATATCTTCCATATTAATTAGTGATAGAAAATTTGGCAGCACCTTTATATTCACCAGATATTAGCATATTACTATTCCAAAATATCTTTGAAAATCATATTGATGTTAACGAAGTTATTGAAATACAGCCTTTCTGTACCATATTTTAACACAACTAGATATGGCAAGGAAAGGAGTTACTGACAATTGACTCTTACTGACCATCTGACATTGGCACAAATTTTACATTCATAAAAATTATTTTCATTTTAATGAAAGAGAATAAAAGGAGCTAAGCAAAATTTAGTCAACATCACATTTGAAAAAAAATTAGCAGCATTACAAAGCAGGTATACGTCATCTCAAGATCTGTGCTTTTTCAATCAAAGTACATGAGCCTAGGATTGAAAAACTGCTTAATGCCAAGTGTTTAGTAATTTGTGCCTTAAGCCCTATGGTGTCACTGGAATTAGACATCAAGGTATATGGTCACTCTGCATGGTCATGATGGCATAGTTTTCATAAACATGAAGCATCACTTCTCACAATAGATCTGTCATTCAAAACCATTCTTGGCCTAAGAATTGTATGGATATGTGGAAAATTCAAGTGCAAAATCAAGACAATAAAGGCCTTGGAAACTGGAAAAAATGTTTAAGGAATCTAGGAAAAAGAATTCTATCCAATTAAAGAAAAAGGTTCAAAATAATAGTGAGTAGTTAGGGAGAGAAATCCACTTGGGATCATAATTTTAATTCTTTCTACTGATAAGAACATTATATATTCTGGGATTGCAGATTACCACATGTTAGCTCTGAAGAATCCATTATCAAAAACAATTACAGCACTTCACAGATGTTTGTATACCTCACAGTTGTGTGTATCACACTAACACAAATGCAGTTTGTGGGGAATGTTTTTAAATAACACTAATTACACGTTTGGGTTCTCCTCATTAATGAAGTTAATTAATTTCCTCTCTTTTTTTGGAAGGTGAACTAAGGAATATTTAGGAAAAATCTTTCTAACTCTTCTTCATGTCCCCATTGTACATTTGAAGAAGAGCAAGTTGGTAATGGCTTTACCTCTCTGGGTTCTCGTTATACCTTTTTAAATTAATCATTGAATTATCTATACTTAATCTGTCTCTTTGTTTTTGGTTTTTTTTTTTTTTTTTTTTTTTTTTTTTTTTTTTTTTTTTTTTTTTTTTTTTTTTTTTTTTTTTTTTTTTTCGGCACCGGGGATTGAACTCACAACCTCGCGCCTGCCAGGGCAGGCGCTTAAGGCACTGAGCCAAACTCCCGGCCCTGGTTTTTTGAGGCAGGGTCGCACTATGTAGCTCAGGCCGGCCTTGCGCTCGCCTTGTAGCCCAAGCCGGCCTCGAACTCACAACGCTCCGCCTACCTCAGCCTCCCGAGTGCTGGAATCTGTCTCTTTGGATCATAATGTATAATTTTCTTTATTAACTGTAGGCTAAGAATCTCATTTGCAAATCAAAAATCCAAGATGCTCCAAATTCTGAGTGTCAATATGAAGTTACAAAGGGAAAATTCCTATCTGCCTTGTGTGATTGCTCACAATCAAGATGCAAGCATACTAAAGTATTCATGAAACCATTTTCAGGCTATAGGTGCAAAATGTATATGAAACATAAATGAAAATGAATTTTAAGCTAACACTTGGGTCCCTTCCTTACTATAGTGACATATATTTGTAAGTTTTCCAAAATCCAAAATAATCCAAATCTGAAATATCTTTGGTTCCAAATATTTCAGATGAGGGATATTCAGTTTGTACTATTACCTGCAATATCATTTTCTCACGTGAAATATATCTAGTAAATGGTGAGTCATTAGAGTTAATTTAGGAAAAAAATTTCATTTCGATCATGGTATGCTAAATTACTTTATTATTATGTTGCTTTTAACTGACACATGTTGAGTACACAGTTTTTTTGCTTTTCAGATTTTAAATCTTATTTTGATGTACTCAATGTAATGTAATTTTAATACAAATTAAATTTTTTCTGATGCTTTGTTACTTCTTTGGATGAATATTCAATATAATAAAATGGCATAAGAGAGCTCACACTCCATTTACAGTGCTCTTTCTCCAATTATCTCCACAGGATGCCACTTTAACCACAGAGAATAAAAATCTCTATTTCCCTATAAAAACATTTCTAGTTCCATGTTATAAATAATGTATTTCCTATGTCATGACATGTTATTGAGCCATTGTTTTCTGATTCAAAGCAACACCCCATTTCTCTCCTCTCTCTCTCTCTCTCTGATTTATCCATGTACATTTTTATCTATCTATCTATCTATCTATCTATCTATCTATCTATCTATCTATGATACCCTAAGACACACTATAGCACAGATTAGAAGTAGTTTACCCTGCCAAGAGACACATACTGCTTCCTCAATATTTCTAGAGTCTTGAAGGTAGAACAGGCTTACAGACAAAGGCAATACTCCTACTGGGGTGAGAATTACAATTCTTCCCACCTCTTGTGTAAACCTGTGGATTGGAGAATTAAAGCTTATAGTGTACAAAATTAAAAGAACAGTAGGGGAAAAATGGCATGCTTTAAAGAGTTTAGACTTTGGATGCAGGCTCATTTGATGACACGTAAGAAGACTGAAATTTAATATTCTTAAAAGGAACAACAAAAATGCCTCTAGCATTGTTTAGGCAGTAGGAAAGAACAAAGATGACGTTTTCAATTCTGTTTGCACTGTTGTTTTAAATAGATGTGCTTCCATGTGAAACTGACATTTATTACTAATACTTTTTACATGTAAGAATCAGTGAAAAAGGTGGATTATAATTGTAATTTCCAATTTTAGTCTAAAAGGATAGAACAAAGAAAGAACCATTCTTATTTAAACTGTAATTTTCTAAGCTGTAGGTAGAACACTTTTGGAAGGAATCAGATGAAGAAAATGACAATAAACATCCAAACAACTTTTAGAACCAAATAACTGTTCCATCCTGTGTGTGTGTGTGTGTGTGTGTGTGTGTGTTCACTAACATTTTAAACTGCCAAGAATGAATAAAAATGACCTTTCTTCATTGAATTCAAAATAAGTAGGAAAATTCTCCTCTGACTGACTAATAAGTCTGAGCGTCATAGATTTATTAAAATCACTTCTAACACATAAAATACAAGTTTTTCAAAGGAATTTTTCTGGTAGTAGCTCCACTGAAAGCAAGTAGCTTAAACGTAGCTATCAGTTCTAATTCTACATTTCCTTTGGCAGCTTTATTGTGCAACTCCATAGCAGCTCTGATGATCCATATATGAGGGAGAAAGTGAGCACTCCAATTCACAGCAATTTTAAAAATTGTCAAATGCAAGAAGTTAGAACAGTTTTTCACACTTTGTGTGCACATAGAATAAACCTTGATGATTTTTCTATAAGTTAACATACGGCAAGGAAGAACCCACACTGAATTTTGTAGAACAGTTAAGAACTCCTTCTGTTGCTTGTATTGTTTAAATATAAAGCATCCTCTGAAGACTCACGTATTCAAACCTTGGTCCCTAACACAGCAAAGTCCAGAGGTAGGCTAGAGAGGTGACTGGATCAGAATGGCACTAACCTCACCAATGAGTTAATTCATTGATGACTTTATAAGTGAATGGGTTATCAGAAGTTAGGTCCCCAGTGAAGGAAATAGGTCACTGGGTGCCTTCCTTTAAATAGTGTCCCCACTATTCTGGGTTTCTCTCGCTCTCTGTGATCCCTGCCTGCCATGGAATGAGCAGTTTTCCATTTCCATGGTGAAGTCTGTTAAATGTGAACTGAATCAGGAGGAACAATGAAACGAAAAAACCTTTTTCTTCTTTAAATTGAGTGTGTCGAGTGTTTTACCCCAGCAGCAAAGGTAACTGACACTGCTGTGTTCACACATTTCGTTGGCAAGCTCCAGAACTATTTTCTGAAAGAAGAAATCATTAGCTAATTAGTCAAAAGACTCAGGATAATAATTATCTAAGCAGATATATATTGATGCAAGTTCTTTACTTTTGTAAACATTTATATGGTACATGAAATCACTATGATTCTAAAAATTGTGTGCTAGAGCATGTCTGGTAGTTCTTGTATATAGCTGCATATTGTTTAATTAAGCCTTCTAATATTGAATTCTAAAGAATTTCCAATGCTAGTAAAACTAAAGCAGTGTTAATGTTGTTATACTTAGCGTTACCACTGTTTATGTGCAGACAAGACAAGTTGACAGAGACTCAGTTCTTCGTTTTGTTTTTATGTTAAATTCTTTTATTTTTTTGAGATGGGGTCTTGCAGTGTCGCCCCGTCTGACCTTGAACACACTGCTATCCTCCTGTCTCAGCCTCCCTCCCCTATGAGTGCTAGAATTAAAGGCATGCACTGCCACGCCTGGCTGAGATTCAATTCGTGATATGTATAAATTGTGCTAGCTATGCAGATAGGTTCTCATGATCCTATTATTAAACTTATGACACCCAGATAATCTTTTTCTTTGATGTAAATTGATTTGTCATAATTCATTTCAAAGTCCTTTTGTAATGACACTAACGATAAATTCATAACATGCATGTATACATTTGATAAGTTAATAATAATTCACAAACATTATGAACTAGAATATGGTACAGCATGACAGGGTATGAAAAGTATTCTGTCAGAAATGTTGTATACAAGTTGAGTACCAGGAATCATTATTTTGTTATTTACTTCTTCCTGACAAGCTAATAGATTTCTAGGCTTGAATTAAAACTAGTGTTGCCAGTTCATTTTTTGATTTGTTTACAATTTATTCTTTCTTCCAGTGCAAACTGAGTCACTTACTTTTTTCATTTTTAATTTTGTGTCTTGTCTCTGTAACATGTCTTTTCTCATTTTGCTTAAGAAAAAACTTACTAATTTAATTCCTGAGCAAGCTTAATTCAAATGATTTTTATTAGGATTTAATTTTCCCCATTTTCCTGTCGTTATATTTGATATTTTACCATGTTGTCTATTGTTTTTTTCTGGTTTTGGTTTTCATTTCAAAGCACTCTGTTGGCTCTCTATTGCATCTTTGAAGATTCCTTAGCCTCAGATTTCATTGAGAAATTCAAGAAGTATTATTTACATCTCTTAAATTCACTCTAACACTATAGCCTATAATCTTCTGTATCTTCAATCAATCCCAACAAGTAACACATTTTTGTCACTGTTTCAAATCTTGACTCTCTTCTAATTATTCTCAAATTGTACAGAGCATAATGAATAAAAGAAATGTCTACAAATGGAATCTAAAATTCTCTTTTATAGTGCAATGACACTTCACCACCACAAAGCATAGATAGAAAATAGCTCAAATTGACTGCATTTAGAAATACTCATGTGTATATGTTAATATATGTGAATATTTATAAATACATATATTTGACTTTTCTTTGAAAACACTATTCTTTAAATAATCATTTTTTTAAAATAAATAAGTAAATAATTTTTTAATCTATGTTTTTTAAAGTAACATAATTTTCTTTCTTCATACTCATTATCTTTGAAGCATTTCTATTTTGTCTAACTTTTTCAATGTAAATATTCATAATCAAAATGGTTATTGGTTATTTCATTATTCTATTTCATTGTAATAAACTGAAATCATAGAAATAGTGTAACTTGACAAATAATAATGAAGATTTTGAATGATGGTACTAGTATCAAATAGCAGACTAAACTTTGAATACAAGTAAACCAGAAATCTTTATTCTCAGGAAATGACTAACAGAAAAATAATTTTAAATGTTTAAATTAAACTAGTTGATATTGCATTAGTGCAAATGTTTTAATGATATTTGCATTGGATTTTACCAGCAGATTACTCTATTCTATAACTCTTCTTTAAAAAACAGCAAGGCCTTCTAAAATTGTTTGTAAAACAATTAAGCTCTTCTGATAATTTCATTTAAGTGGTATTTGGTGTATATTTTCTGAACTTGAAAAAATGATCTCGACCTTTGGTTTGAATCACAGATTCAGAGATTGCCTAGTTATTTGGGCTCTGAAATATTTCCATGAACATTACAAAGAGTGAAAACTTGGTATTATTTATTTTGTCTCATTTTTAAAATAAAGTATAAAATAGACACAGTATTCCAGGTAAAAATTCCTAAAACTTGGCATATATACAAGTATATGTATATTAAAGTTATAAGAGCAAACAGAAAATATCAATAAACATTTGAAAATATCAATAAACATTTGAAAATATCAATAAACATTTGAAAATACACAGATACATATATATGTACACATAAAAAGAAATTTGAATGTGTTAACCTCTTTAGCATTCATCACACATTATAATAATGGGTGGAAAATGTATAAAATATTTCAGAGTAGAATGCATTAGTAAAATTTTAAACATATATTCACAGGAAATATACAGAATATGTGCAATTAAAATTACATCTGATGTTTAGATTATACAGGTTTTACACTGCTGTTGATATATTTCTATATTTTGAATATTCTGAGAAAAGCATATAACATTTGCAATAAGAAAAACACTATTTTCAGTCTACAGATACTAATAACCATTTTGAAAGAGTTGTTAAAATTGTACAGACAGAATTTACCTATTCTTAACATTTACATTTTCACTTGGATTAATTTCAAAGTGAGTTAATTTGGGCTAAAACTGGTAAACAACTCCATGATAAAATTTCAAATAATATAAAGACAAGATAAATATATAACATCAAAACAAAGAAAAATCTACTGTAATATTTATCTCACAAGTATTTGAAACCAGTACCTAAAAAGAGTGGTTTTTGCAGGATGGAAAATAACAGTGCAGACATTGAGTCAGTAAGTGAATTCTCCAGTAGTAGGTGTCACAATAAAAAAAGAAAATCCATACAGTGAAATTTTGATTAATAAGGCCATAGATAGGAGAAAATATCAGAAAATGATCTTAAATGTCTCTAGAATACTTCCTTCCATTAATAGATAAAAATATACATAAAACCTAGCAGCTCGACGTGAAAAAGAAGCAACAAGAAAAAAGAAGCATAAAAACAGAATTGTCTACAAAAAAAATCAATATATGAAGGAGACAAGAAAGTCTAGAAAATATACCAATATCTGTGCTGTAGGGGTTTTGCAAAGAGTAAAATGATAGTGGAGCCGGGCGTGGTGGCGCACGCCTTTAATCCCAGCACTCGGGAGGCTGAGGTAGGCGGAGCGTTGTGGGTTCGAGGCCGGCTTGGGCTACAACGCGAGCACAAGGCCGGCCTGAGCTACATAGTGCGACCCTGCCTCAAAAAACCAGGGCCGGGAGTTTGGCTCAGTGCCTTAAGCACCTGCCCTGGCAGGCGCGAGGT
>RJWM01052407.1:0-10119 GCA_004363535.1 Dasyprocta punctata | reverse complement strand
ACACATAACATTTGCATTCACTGAGGTTATTAGCTTCCTGTAATCGACCTCTCTCTATTCTACTTATTTCCCTTCCACTCCCCCTCACCTCTCACCCTTGTTCTCTCGGACCCCTGTCCTACCGTCAGAGGTCCATCCTCTCCTTCCATCCTTTTCATCCTTTGTTTAGATTTACCTTGCTCAAATGCAAGACATCATCATCATCCTGAGCAGGAGGCTCGCGCACATCGCTCTGAGCCTCTCTCCCAGAGCTTCTGATTCTGTGGGTCTGAGCTGGGCCAGCGTCTGCACTTATTTTCATCCTGCTCTCAGGTGATGCCAGTGTTGCAAGCCCAGGGCCCCACTTTGAGGACAGCTGTTTCTACTGAGTGCTGACCTAGGTGGGAAACAGTTGTTTCTTGTAAATCTCCAGAAGGGTCCCTAATAGGGAGAGAGGGAAGACTCAGCTGACTTTGGGTTTGCTGGTGGTTGTTTCTTTAACAGGAAGCATGGGGCAGATTTAGGAAGGAACTAAGGGGAGCTGGAAGGCAGTGTCTGCTGAGAGCTCTTTTAAGAAGCATGAAGTTAATGAAGAGGAAAATTAGTGTAATACGAAGCATGTAGAAGACCATGGGAAAATGTTTTGGAGGGTGAGGAGGCGTTGTGCACACTGTGACCACTGGAATTAATTTTGAAAAGCTGATGTTTGCTTACTTTTAAAGTGTTAATCTGCTGCCTGCCCCCTTGAAACCCTGTTGTTTTTTAATTTCTATGTAGTTGTATCTAACCATGTCTAGTAGAATATGGCTTCTGGTCTTTTCCCACAGAGTATGTATCCTTTTGCAAAATCAACATCAGCACTTCAGATGAATTTTTGTGTGGTTATGAACAAGAAATTCAAAGAGCAAGAAAGAGAGAAAATTTAGAGAGAAAAGCTACAGCCACAGAATATTTATCAAGAATAAAAAAGTCTGATCTTAAAAAATCAGTATCATAACTGTGACAAACCCTGGGTCTACTTGGTTTGGTCTCATGAAGGGATCCTCTGGATGTCACCACCCCTCAGTGATACATATATCTCAACAGGGGCTACCAGTGTGAGATACTGAGTTACTGTACCATGGTCTTGTGAAGCAGGGAGACTTTCTTGCTTTGAGACAAAGAGGGAAGGAATAGAAAGATAAGAGAACAGAGCAGCTCAGGGGAGAGACACAAAGATTTACAATTCTGTTATGCAGATGATAAAATAATCCACAGAGACTGGAAAGAATCAGGACAAGAAAGACTCAGAGGCAGAGAAACAGAGTGGGGACAAAGCAACCCAGCCAAACATCTATGAAAGAGAAGGACTTCTTATCCTCAGTAATCAATTAAATGTGAGTAAAAACACATCACTCATGGAGCCATTCCTGATAGGTGACATTGCTATGGCTGGGGAGTTCACTGATTATTCAGAGGTATTTGACATATAATAAATGAACGTGACCATTACATTAGACAATTAAAGTGGTTCATTTTGAAAGACATACAATATTTAGATCAACAAAAGTACAGAGAATATCTGATAATTTTCCTGTGTTGCTACCTCTGGGAAATTAGGTTAATTTTTCCAAGATCCATTGAGTTTTCTCAAAATGCTTGACTGGTAGTGACAGTATTTGTTTCTTGCTGAGATGATAAAATATTTTGGCAAAAAGGATGAGATCATGACTTTCATGCTAATACAACATGAACACTGGCTATGAAACCCCAGAGTGAGTCCTGAAGGCCCCTCCTCATTCCTCCACTACTCTCCTCCCCGCCAACTTCTCCAGCCTCCAGTGAACACCATTCTGATCTCCTCTTCTACAAGATCAATAAATAAGCAGAAACAGGGGTTGTTTGCCTTACGAGTTGACTATAGCCCTCAGTAGTCTGTAATATAATGCAAAATAATTCAAAGAGTACAACATGTTCTAACAGATAAAATCATTAACTTTGAGGAGATACATATATTCATTATCTTGATTGAACCATTGCACATTGTACACATGTCAATTTATAACACTCCAAATATGAAATGTGTAAATATGGTGTGTCAATGATAACATACCCAGGTCAAATACTTACTGAAATCATTAACTGAGGGAACTGGCATGATATCTCAGTTCAGAGGAGAAATCAATGTACCACAGGGATAAGGACAGATACAGAAGACTGAAAATTACGCACAGATGTGCATGGCTACCATCACTGATTTGCATTAAATGGAAGCTTAACTCATTTGAATTTCTCTGACAAAATAAATAGCAAAACCCAAAAATATCAGACAGTTATCCAGTGTTGCTGCCTCTGGGAAATTAGACTAATTTTCCTGAGATCTATTGAGTCTTCTCAATAATTTGCATTGTTAAGTTTTCTGTAACTTATGGAATTGTAAAATACTTCAAAGAAAAAGAAAAGCAACTATGTAAGATACGCAGTCTAATTTTTTTTGACTACTGTTTGCCAATTTTCAGAGATTCTCAGGTTTTCTGACATTACATTAAGGAAGGAAGACTGAACATTTAATAAAAACCTTCAATCCCCAGATCATTTTAGAAGCAGAGGATCAAACCAAGGGGCTGGCAGATGCTAAACATGCGCTTTATCGATGAGCTACACCTCCAGCCCATGTTAGGTACAGTACAGTACAGTACAGTACAGTACAGTACATGAATTAATCAATCAAAGTAGAATAATCTGCAGACAAGAAAGCACTGACTGCTAGTTGCCTAAACTGTTATTCAGATAATTTAATCAAAGTCACAGATTTAATAAGCATGTGATTTGAAAACTGAACTTCAGACTCCTAAGTCCAAAAAACATACATTCTCTTCTAATATCGTATTTTAACACAACGTACCTATATGTAGTTCTGTTTAGTCACTTATTGATTATAGACTTCATTTAGATAAAATCCTGAGGCACACAGTCCTGGACAGACGTCCTCCTCAGCCTCACGTGTAGTGTCACTGCTCCGGTTAAGTGGCCCCCATGGAGGTTTCCCGGCATGCACTCTGACTGCAAACTATCTGACAGATGCGAATGTGAGCTGGAGAAAGACAAAAGAAGAAAACAGAACAGGCTGGACTCTTGGTCGAGTCTCACGTTGCTTGCTTTATTTTCGCAGATTGAAGTTCTGGAGAAATGGACAACTCTACGTGGGGGAGCGTGTTCTTCCTCACAGGCTTCTCCGACGTCCGGGAGCTGCAGGTGCTGCACGCGGTGCTCTTCCTGGTGGTCTACCTAGCGGCCCTGCTGGGCAATCTCCTCATCATCACGGTCATCACCCGGGACCCCTGCCTGCACAGCCCCATGTATTTCTTCCTGAGGAATCTATCCTTCCTGGACCTGTGCCTCATTTCCATCGTGGTCCCCAAGTCCATCAAAGACTCTCTGATGAACCTTAACCTCATCTCCTTTCTTGGGTGTGTGTCTCAGGTTTTCTTCTTTGTCCTCTTAGCCACTACGGAGATGGCTCTCCTCACAGTCATGTCCTATGACCGCTATGTGGCCATCTGCCACCCACTCAGATATGGGACCATCATGAGCCACCAAGCCTGTGAGCAGATGGCAGCGTCCTCATGGGTCAGCGGAGGTCTCAACGCGGTTCTGCACACAGCTGCTACCTTCTCTGTGCCCATGTGTGGACCTCTTGAGGTTCACCAGTTCTTCTGCGACATCCCACAGCTGCTCTCCCTCGCCTGTGTCTGTAATGTTGGGGAGTTGGTAGTCACCGGACTCAACCTGCTGTTGGACCTTGGCTGCTTTGTGTTCCTCTATGTCTCTTACTTCCACATCTTCTCCGCCGTTCTGAAGATGCCCTCCAGAGAGGGCCGGGCTAAAGCCTTCTCTACATGCCTGCCTCACCTCCTGGTCGTGACTCTGTTTCTTTCTTCTGCATTTTTCGCCTACTTGCACCCCCTGCCCAAGTCTCCATCATCCTTGGATTTGCTGGTTTCTGTCTTCTACACTGTGGTGCCACCCACTGTGAATCCTCTCATCTACAGCCTGAGAAACAAGGACATGCAGAAGGCACTCAGACAGCTGCAGTTAAGCAGGGCTTGCCCTGCATGGTAGGTGAGCTTTTCCCTCATACATTGAGCTTTCCACTCCCTGATGCAGGTATGTGAGCAGTCAGGTGACTTCATCTGGTAACAATATTAGATCCTTACAGAAGTCTCATGAAAATCTGATCATACTTACTGAAGTGTTCAATCTAGTGGGTGGTGAAGCCAGGAAGGTCCATGAGTGATAGAGCAGATGCGTGTTGACCTTATTTCTGTCATTCTAATGGGATCTTCTTTCTCTCCTGGTTGTAAGCAAACAGGTTGCCAAGACACTAGAGACAAACTTGACGTCTCCCAGACAAACTGAACATGTTATTCTTAACACATGAGATATCTGAAGTGTCATGTGGGCTGATATTTTATGGTATTTAAGGAATTGAAGAGTGATGATGGCTCCAATCTTGTGAATGTGCTAAATGCCACAGAACTGTAAAAACCCAAAGAGCTAACTTACATTACCCAGTGGTACCTTGGTTCATGAACTTACCTCATTCTGTGATTCCTATGTTTGCCATAAATCATCATACGTTACTGATGATGAAGTGCTCTGACATAGGTAATGCAAGAACATTAAGGAAAATGTTAGAATAGCTATTAGGGAAACTTATTTGTGGATTAATGAAGACTTAAAAGAACTATGGTTAAAAACCTTGTGATAGACCATTTCATGAGACTATTTGCTTATTTCAACACATGCAACATTTTAAATAATAACTAGAATTGTTACTGATATCATTATATCAAATCATATAATGGGTGGTATACAAAATAGCAAAATACTATAATCTTCACACAATTCCTTAAAATTTAATTTACACTAATATTTACCAGTGCAAATATAGCCTATGAAAATGTACACTTTTCTTCTTCTATAACAATTATTTCCTACAGTGGAACATATCAGATAAACCATTTTACCACTTACCAGTCGGATTATTTAAAGACAGTAAGACCAAAAATTGGATTTTTGTTTATTTTTATAATGTAATATACCAAGGAATATAAGAAATAAAATTTTATCAAGTTTATTTATTATTTTTTCTACATATGGTGTATTTTAAACATTCAGTACAGAATGCAACATTAAAATCTGGACAACAAGGGCCAGGAGTTTGGCTCAGTGACTTAAGTGCCAGCTTGGCAGGCGTGAGCTTGTGAGTTCAAACCCTGGTACCCAAAAATAAATACATAAATAAAATAAAATAAAATAAAATAAATGTTTGAATACAATAACCTCATGGTCTTTGCAAGTTTAAGAAAAATAAATAAAATAATATAAAATCTGGGCAACAGTATCCAATCTTTTTCTGGATTTTTTTGTATTATTGTCAAATGTAAATAAATTAAAACTTACAATTTGTAATGAAAGATTCAGAAGCATCTATTATTTAGATAAACTGTTGAATTATCAAGTTACTTTCTTGTTGACTATTTTTCCAGCACATTCATTTTTAGGCAAGTATCACAGAAATAAAAGCTAAAAATATTAAACACACTTTTTATTTTGTGTTTGTTTGCTCTGCCTTAGTGTTGCACTTGTGTACATGTAGCAATTGATTCCAACAATTCTTTTTTTGCTGAGCATGCACTTAGACCTTCACAGGTAGTTTAAATTTATAACTACTATATTAAACCTTCATTAGGGAGAACATCAGTTCAACTAACAAACTTGGGTAGAATAAAAGTTCATGCTCATTGTATGGGTTTAATCCTGTGTCCCCCCAAGGCCTCATGTAATCTGGACAGGGCTGAGTCTGGCATTTGTGATTGGTTTGTTGTCTAGCACTGGGATTGGTGATGTGAGTGCTGCACCCACCCAGGGATGGAGCCAACATACAATGTAAGGCTGAGAGGAAGGCATGTCTTCACTAGCTCTCCTTGGTTTGCCTTGCTGTTTGGCAGCCGCCACAAATGGCTGCCCCATCACAGTATGCTGCCTTGGAGCAAACTGAGTATGGACTGAAACCCCCAAGAATGGTAAGAAATAAAACTTTCCTTCCCTAATTTTGGGTGTCAGGTATTTTGTCTCAGCAATGAGTGAAAAGTAACTAAAACACTCATATTAAGCTTAATGCTGGTAACACATAAATCATATGCATTTTTAAGACAGCATTAGTAAGCCATTTGTCAAAGAGTTTCTCAAATCACAACAATCTGTAGAGCATTTCATTTCATTTGTATGTTTTTGAAAATTTGAGAAATATTTAAATTTGTGTACATGTCCACTGATCTCTAAGTGAAAGTAGGGTCTTGATCTTAGTTTCAATTTCCATTAGATCAAGGTTTTTAGATTCTGCTATGACTGAGATCATTTAGTATTTGTCTGCCTGTGCCTGGCTTATTTGGTTATTATTTTCCAGGAATATCAGTGCAGTTGTAAATGACAGGATGTCACACTTTGTTAGAGCTGACTAGGATCCCATGGTGCATGCGTACTTTTTCCTTTATCCATTTACCCACCACTCAGGTTAATTCCATACCCTAGTTATTGTGAATAGAGTTTCAATAAACATGGGGCTGCAGGTGTCTTCAATATGCTGATTTTAAATTTTTTGACTGTATACCCAGTAGTGGGACTTGTGGACCATACGCTATTTCTATTTTTAATTTGCTGAGGCTCTTCCATTGTGTTTTTCCTAAGAATGCACTAATGTTCATTCTCACCAACAGTGAATAAAAGTTTCTGCATGTCCAAAACCTGTACACATTACTCTCCTTGGGTTGAGATTGTGCTTTCTTGTGGATTTAATTTATATGTTTATATGTTCCTGATGTTTAGTGATGTTGAGTGTCTCCATTCAAGTTATTTTTAACAAAAGGAAAGCATTTCCAGTTCACATTCACCACTACTAAATTTTTTTTCTATCTTTCAAAGCTCTGAAAACACAGAGCTTTGCAATCTTTGAGCAGACACAATTTCACAGTAAAAAGGCTGCTAGGAGCAAAGAGTTTAGGAGAGGAGCTCCTCAGTGGGAAGCTCTTTAACTGCAACTACAGAGAGTGAGTGTGGATACTTTCCAGAGTGAGGAGAACCCAGGGAACAGAGGGACAGGTGCTCCCGTGTGAAAAGTGTCACTTTGGTGCTGCATAAGATTTATTAAACCAACAAAAGATAAGACAAACTAGAAAAATTGAGTATCAAAAAAATGAATCAACTAAATATTAAAACAGAAACACTAAGTTTGTTGAAAGATAAAATAGATAGAAATCCTAAAAACAGTGGCGTACGCATAGACTTTATGAACAAAACCCTGATCACACAGGAACTTCCACAAAGAATCAACAACTGTGATCTCATCTCATTAAAGAGCTTTTACACAGCTGGGCATGGTGGCACACACCTTTAATACCAGCACTCGGGAGGCTGTGGTAGGAAGAGTGTTGTGAGTTCAAGGCCGCCTTGGGATACAACATGAGCACAAGGCTGGCTTGAGCTACATAGTGCGACCCTGTCTCAAAAAGTTAGGGTCAGGAGTTTGGCTCAGTGGCTTCAGTGCCTGCCTGGTGGGAGTGAGCTTGTGAGTTCGATCCCTGGTGCCACAAACAAAAAAAAAGAGTTTTTACACAAGAAGTGAAATCACCAACACAGTGAAGAGATATTTTTTTGCAGTGTGCAAAAAAGTTTGCCACCTGTTTCTCAGTCAAAGGACTATCATCTAGAATAGAAAGTAATCAAAGGAGTCATACCCCCACAAAATTAAAGACTCAATCCAAAATAGGGCATCAAAGATAAATAGACACTTCTTAGATGAAGAGGTAGAAACCGCAACTAAATATATGAAAAACTGCTCAACACCTGTGGTCATTCAAGAGATACAAATTGAAACAATACTGGGATTCCTTCTCTCCCCAGAAAGAATGTTTAATGTCAAGTAAATTTCTAATAACAAATGCTGGCAGGGCTGTGGGGAGAAAGGAACCCTTGTTCACTGTTAGTTGGAGTGTAGACTGGTGCAGCCATTATGGAAGCCAGTGTTGAGATTCCTCACAAAACTAGAGCTAGAGGTTCCAATTGACTACTCTGCTATCCTCCTTGGTAACTTCCTGAAACAATTAAAACCACACCACAGTGCTATATGCACACCCATGTTTACAGAAGTACAGTTTGCAATAGTGAAATCTTGGAAACAGTCCAAATGCCCACGAATGGATGAAACATGTGCATTTCTTATATATTAGAGTATAATTCTGCCATAAAGAAGTATAAGCTTGAGACATTTCTATGTAAATGAATGTACCTTGAGACCCTACTCTTAAGTAAAATAAATTGGACACAAGTATTTAAATGTCATATCATATAAATGTCATTCATTTCTCACTGTTGGTGAGAAACTAAAAGTGTAAATAAAGACCAAAATTCATAATAGATATTGTGAAAGAGGAAGAGAATATTTAAATGAGAAGGGGAACTATGAGGGGGAAAGGGGAAGGAAGGAAGGGAAAAAGAAAAATGAGAAAAGAAGGAATATAAACAGAGCCTTTGTAAATAAGGAGTGGACGAGGGTTGAAGGGAGGTAAGGGAATGGGAAAAAAAGAAGAATCAAGTTACACCATATACAACTACAAAATTGTGTGATCATAATGTGCATCTGAAATTTACTAATAAATGTAACCAATAAAAATTTATTTCCTGATTTTTATTTTTATTACTGCATGTGTGCTGTGCATGGTTCCACTCCTCACTGAGGTTGGTACAGGGACATCACAGTCTCCCAGCCACCTGTGCGCATGTGGCTGTGCCTACACTGCTATGAGGATAGTGTGACTCTGCACGTGCAGAGGGATTTGGGACTATCCAGTCCCACGGCACAGGGAAGAAATGAAAAATCATAATAATAATAATAATAATAATAATAATAACCACTTCTCCTGCCTCCCTCAGTCAACTTAGTTTTGTGCTGTTCAGCAGTGCAAAGTGTTAAACAGAAGACCTCACCTCAATTCCCTGAAGAAAGAAGCCCATGATGCAACTTCCCACTTTACCTCCTAAAGTCACACCTGAGCACCCAGCTTCAGGACATTGCTGCATTGGCCTGGCTCTGCCCAGACTCAAACCCTGGTGGAATAGGAGAGGGGACACAGGAGTCTGCAGCCTGTGCCAGTCTGATCCTTGCTGGAGTGTGGCTTCTCTCTGGAGGACTTCGGCAGGTAAAATATGAGGACCAAGGTGCCCAGTTTCTTTGCTGTCTTTTATGTAATTCCAACTTATCCTGTAACCTTAGTGTCTTTCTTGCATTGTGTTTCCTGTTGCCATGCATTGCTGCCTCTATGCACTCCTCAAACCTGGGGTGCAGTGGCACCAAGGTCCCTCCACAACTCAGTTGGTCCTGGGGCTCCTGACCTTCTGGTAGTCTAGAACATAATTCTGTCCTTAGATTGAGAGATTGTAGCACAATTGTGTGAAGTGAGACTCAAGCTATTTGACTGAAAATTTAGAATAAATGCATTTGGGCAGAGCAGTTCCTGAGCAAAGCTGTAGATTTACACAGAGGGGATTTTGTTTTCTAAATAACTGAGATGCAGGACTAGAGCAATTCCTAAGTGGAACTACAGGGCTGTAGCTTAACAGCAGTTTAACACATTTCCTCCACCTGGTGCTGTTAAAGCTGAACACTGTAGGCAGTGTCTCAGGTAATAAATCATGTCAGCAAAAGGGAAAATGAACACTTAAGTCAGTTTTCAAGAAAATAGAAACTTTCTATTTAGGGTATCTGCAAGTCTTGTTTCTTCAGTATCTAAGATCATTTGTATGCAGAATAGTTAATAAAGAAATCCCTGGACCTCCGGTGGCCCCTGAGGATCCAGCCAGCCCTGCCCCCTCCTGCCTTTCTGCAGGGCTGTGCTCTGAGTTGTTCTCCCAGACTGGCTCCATGTCCCACCCAGTGTCAGTCCCCTGACCACTCTGTTCACAAACTCAGTGGCGTGAGGAGCATCTGGGAAACTGCAGTGAGGGAAGGGGCTTTAATAGAGATGTGTGATGGTGGAAGGTTTTTAAGGGATACAAGGTTTCCAGAGAACCTCAGGTAGGATTTCAGTACTATCCACACTT
>RJWM01052406.1:0-10119 GCA_004363535.1 Dasyprocta punctata | reverse complement strand
AACTGTTTGATATAAATAGTCACAGTAGAAACAATAGTTACAGTAATTAGTCAATCCATGTATCACTTGAAATTTTATGTTGTCCCCAGGTGTAAATTATACATTTAATCATACAATAGGGAAAGTGGAACATAAATACTGTGATTTACCAGGGAAACCTATACATTGACAAGTGAAAAATATTCCTCTAACATAGATATTAGCAGGCATCAAGTCTCACTGGTCATTGATCAGAGACACAAGTTACTGTAATACATATTGCCATGCAGCAGCTCACATGGCAGTTTGTTTACTCCAAGTGGACAGTCACTCAAGGGTGATTCATTTGTATTATGAGCACACTCACTATATTGTCTAGCTTCTGCATAAATACCTTTAATAAAAAGAATTCATTATACTCTGAGACAGCCTGTTTCATTTTGGGAGAGCTCATTTTATTGTAGGATAAACAGATCATTGAGTCTAAATCCTAGGGCTCTACGAACAAGATGGTTTTTGTGGAAATTTAGCGACCGGAGGGTTTTTTTCAAATTTTTTTTTTTTATTTTAAAGTGCATAAAACCAAGGAAAATAAAACAGAATAAAACCAATCAAAATAAACTGATATAAGTGATACAGGAATTCAAGACCTTAGAAAATCAACAATAGTTGCAATAATGGCTTTTGTTGTCTGCAGATATCTTCGGACATAGTAAAAATTGAACAGAACAGAATAGAACAGAAACAATAAAGACAAAACAATGAATGCAATAAAGGACTTCAAAACAAGCCAATAGTAAATCCAAAATGGCTACCATAATATGTCTTCCTATCTTTCAAATAGCTGCTCATGCCATCAGATTTAGCATAATCAAACAAAACAAAAGAGAATAAAACCCAACCCAACAAAACAATGCAAATGATACAGTTTCCCTGCCAAGATTACTTCTTTGTGAGGCCTGGTTTTCTCCCTCTGCAGTCCATGGATGGCGCTGACTCACAGAGAGAGGCTTGGGTGTGGCTGTCTCCATTCTGGCAGCAGCCTGCACATGGTGCTGGTTTCCAGGCAGGGATCACCTCCTAGCGAGGATGAGGCCTGGTTCTCTCCCCCTGCAGTCTGCTAATGGTGCTGACTCACAGAGACAGGCTTGGGTGTGGCTGTCCCCACTTCTGTAGCAGCCTGCACCTAGTGACTGGCATTTAGATCAGGTATTAGTGATCGAGTTGTAGGAAGTGTGATGCAGAAATAAATTATATGCTATCTCTAAAGCCATGCACAGTTGACTATATCACTAGCCACAGGTTTAAGAAGCCAGAAGTAATCTTCTATTCAGACTCCATTGTATAATTATAGTGGATTCTATTGTTGGTGAGATTGTGCTGCAAAAGACTAAGTAGGAAGATTTGAGTTATGAGAACATCTGTGAAGATAAAGAAATATTTCAAAGAAATACTTAAGACTAGAATTGTTTGGCTCTGGACAAAGAAAGATTGAACAATGGAAATGGTGTTGTTTGGGTATGGATTTGAAAACCTTTAGCCACATGTCCTCCCCAAACACTGTAAGCTATTTTGTAACACATTAGGTAGCAAAAACTCGACCTGTACTAAAGTGGTGCAAATTATATTTTCTATCCCACTTAGTATGAATATTCATTTTTTTTTACTGAGAATTGAACCTTTGGCCTTTGTACAGAGCTGCATTCCAACCCATTTTTTAAAAAAATTTGAAATAAAATCTTGCCAAATTGCTAATTTGACTAGGCTGAATTTGACCTTTTGATCCTCCTGCCTCAGCCTCTAAGAGTGTTGTTATTACAAGTGTGTGTCATTAGGCCCAGTGGATGCTTATGTTTTACTACAAAAACACTAATGTATTTAATCATGGAAAGCTGCTCCAGGCTTTACTGGGTGCGTTGGGTGATAGTGTGTTAATCATATTACTTTTCTAAAGTTCCAAAGTTTGAAAACTATGAAACCCATCTGTTCTTAATATAGGCTATAGCCAATTTTTTCCAAATCTAATTTTTGTGGCAAAAATTCTTTTGCTAACATGTGTTTCTGTTTTCACAAATTTTGTTATATCATTGATATAACAAAATTATGATTCTTAAAGCAAGCATGAGTCAAAGAATCATATAGAAATTAGGTAGAGATACTAACTTACTGAGGAAAAGACCCCTCCTCTGCATCTGTGAATGAATTAAGAACTAAGTGCATAGGAGGACAGGAAATAGGATATTGGAAGAGTAGTAGTTTATAGCCAGCTTTGGGTTATGGGTGTCTTAGAAAATCTGATGAAAGCAATCTTTCTCATTCTATCTTAGAAAGGATGCAAATGAATGGAAGATTATGCATATATTTTCATGGTGTTCAAAAATTCCTTAAGCTCATATAGTTAAAATTGTCTGATCTAGAATGTAATTAAGTCCTAAATCCAGGCAATATATTCCTATAAATAAAATAGAGCTAAACATTTTTGGGATTTTGACTGGGGGGAAGGTATCCTCTTCCCTATCATAACTTAAAATGGGAAAGAAGAAATAAAAACAGGACTCCTTTTAAAGAGCATAGCTTTCCCTACTAAAGTTCCCATGCACATAGTCACCTTTCTAGGTGGAAAGTCATGAAGGTGAGAATATAGAGGGACTAAGTTGAATTTCTTTCTTGAACTTACCAACCCATCTGCTCTCTTTATCCTCTACGGGCAGAAAAGAAGAGGGGCAGGAGAGAGTCAAAATGTTCCTGCCTGGTCAGTAGAGTACAAATCTCGATGGAAGGATTGAGAAGGATAATTGTTGACATTAACAGGAAATGTAGCCAGTTTTGACTTTCAGCCCAATATTATCCAACAGTAGGCAAAGAAGCCAAACCTCTCTGAAGGGCACAGTAAGCCACAGTAACTACACATTAAACATACTAAACTTAGGCTGTAGGTTTTTCAAGTAGAGTACATAAAAATAATCATTTCTGAAATTGTGACTGAGTAAAAGACATACAAGCCTAAAATTTAGGGAGCAGACACTTCAGTTTAGTATCTTTTCCTGTGAGGATTTGTTTCCATTTAGGACTATCAGAAAGAATTTTTTGAAAGGACTCCTAGGTGTTTTTTCATGTAAAATGAGTGAATAATGAATTCCCTAACTCTCAGAAAGAATTGTGGTATTTATTTGGTCTTTTCTAGGCTAGAGGGTATTCTTGCATTTATTAATCTCAACTAAGGGCCAAACTGAAAGTTATAACTTTGTTTTCATTGTCTTTAAAAGAGCGATTCCATTCCTTTCCTTTTTTTACCCTATTCATTATACAATGCCACACAGATAGCTAAGTATAACTTACTGGTTGTATTCTTTCTTAACTTTCTCCAAGTTCATATAACCAATTAGAAACTAAATTAAAGGGCTATATATCTACTTTTCAAAATTGCAACCATATTTTATGTACATCTTTATACCTTCCTTGTATCATGTTAAAATGTGCTATCATAATCCCACTAAATCATTGATCATAGATCTAACTCATTGTTTTATTATTTTGCATGATAGAAATGTGACTACAATTGTTATTCCTCAATTATGGGCATTCAATTTGTTTCCAATAATTTTGCCTTTTTAAAAATGATTCTTGTATCTGTGTACATAGTATAAAGAATTGGCATTTGTAATTCTACATATTTATAGGGTTGGATTTCTAAATTCAAACTGTATTTCTATTTTTGTTATTATTTACAAGCACTTTATTGTATTTGAAAATAATGTATAGATAGATTTTATTAATTACCAGGCATTCTAAAATGAAATATAGTCAATATTAAATTAAATTGTTTCCATCAAAGCAAAATAATTTCAAGAGCTGAATTATAAACATTTTATCATAAATATTTGTACAGAAAAATTGTGTTTAAAGAAACTGACTTCAGTTTCACATTCTTTTTCTCATAGAGGCATAAGTTTTTACATTACAAATGTACATGTTAATATATGCATATATTAATGACAACAAATTTTAATAAATACAAATATTAAGGGTACAGTTAAATGAATTTTGATAAACATACCCTAATGAAGATAGAACCCACTTCTTTTATTTAGAAATGTTTTCCCATGTAAAGAGAAGTGAGAGGATGTAAGTTGAAAGGGTCATTGAATCATAGACTTTTCAAGGTAAAAGAAACCTTGAATAAGGTAAGAACAAGTTAAATGAGAAAGAAGAGAAGGACAGGATAAAGAAGAAAAGATGGAGACTTTATTCTGACAAATAATGGAGGAGATAGGAAGGGTCAGAGTGTAGTAGGACTGGCCACAGAAAAAGGAACCAACGTTGTCACTCTTGAGAGATGGAAGTTATCAAATAAGGATATAGATAAATCTACAGTTAGGGTGTCAGGAAATTGAGGGGGTTCTGTATAATGTCTTTATTTTCTGCTGCAAAGCAGCAAGTGAGATTGTCTGCTGAGAGGCTACAGATTAATGGTGAGTTAAGAAGTTAGAGAAGGTTGGCTGTTAACAATGGTGGTTAAAGTGCGCAGGAGAGAGAAAAACAGTTCCAAGCCTCAAATGAAACTGAAGACTAAGATTCTTTTGTGATATGAATGGTGTGATTTTCCTTAGAAATGTTCAGAAGCTGGGTATTGGAATTGGCAGTCTGATTCATCTTGAGTTGGGGTATTACTGGGTTGGAATGGTGGATTAAGATGTGCAGCTGGTTCTTTAAATGTGGTGTATGTGGCCCCTTCCTACAACTCTGGATTCTATACATTCTTTCGCCACTAATAATAAGTAGAAGAGGTACTGTGCCAGTTTCCCAGCTAGGCTGTACTTTGCTAGCAACTTAACTTTCTGGAACGCACATTTTGAGGGAAGGTAAGTAGTCTGACTACCCTGAGACCATCTACACTCTGAATGATGAAGAGATGCTCAAACAACCCCTACCTATCCCAAACTTCTTTGGGCCTGAAAAAGCAGGCAAAACAAGGCAAATTTTATAAACAAAAAGTAAAAGAGAAAAAGCCTTAGAAATCTTGATAACACTTCCACTGAGTACAAGTTAACAGGAGTTGATGAATGAATTTACAAACAGGTTCAGCAGACTTTTATTTCCTCTGCGAAGAAATTCCCATAAGACAACATATGATTTATGAATATAGAGGTTGAGATGCCCTCAATTATCAAAGATACAAGATCAAGCAGTGAAAAATTCTAACTATTTTAATTTACAAGTGGCCTTTCCAATGAAGAAAAATCTTTCCTGGGTATAATCAATCAAAATATCTTACTACTGTGGTAAAAAAAAAAAAAAAATTACCCTGAGCAAGCACATTCCTTTCAAGGAATGTGCTCTAAGGGGAATTAGAGATGAGTGCTGTGTTGGAAGCATAAGCCAAGGAGCACCAGCAGTGGTAACTTTGGCTGTGTTTCCATTGCACCCAGCCAGCAAAGGGAGCTCAGTTCTAGACGTTGATTACATTTTCTCATCTGGGAGACTCACCTTATGTGCTGTCATCTTGGCTTGATCGGATGGGATGGGGTATTAGTCTGACCAGTAACCACAGTCAGTTTTGACCCAGTTCACAAATACAGGGTGGCAATCCATCGGAAATATTTTCCCCCAAAGGCACAATAACAAATTGAATAATTATGTCCGGTCAACCAAAAGTAGAAGTTGGCAAATGTTTAAATTAATTTGATCAAGGGGAACACAAGGACCATCAAATTGAAGAATTTAGGCCAGAATATGTGCTGTGGAAAATAAATTGTCCTAGTTAGTAGGCTACCTGGATGAAATATTCTTTTTGAGATTCTTTGTTTATAATATTAATAAATTATTATGTGATAATGTTGTGTCACTTAACAGTACTTTGTTTAAAGCTCTATGTGGAATACATTTTTTCGTGAGATGCCATTTTGTAAAATATCTACTATTATTATTAGATATGTTATCCTGAGTTCTATGTGGGGATAATTAAGATGAACTGTGAACATTAAGTTTTTATTCACAGCCAGATGTTATGTATTTGAGACAGGTAGCTAGAGTAGGTGGATAAATATATAGACACACATTTTAATGTCTTGTAGAAACCATACTGACTGCAGGAGGGCTTTGAGATCTATTTGCCCTAAAACAAAGTATATACTGAATTTAGTGAATTTACTAAATACAGCAAAACAAAACTCAAAATACTTTTAAGATGATTAGATTTTTAAAAGCAAAGTGTAACTGAATATTTTTGTCTTGTTAACCATTCTATCAAGGAAACAATGTCTTAAATATATGTTTGAATCAAGAATTACATGATAAGGGATAGGTAAAGTGCCTTCTACCCTAGAAAACACTACAGATTATAACTTTGACCCGAAGAGAATGTGTATTTTTGTATGAAATATTAAAGCTTCAAACTTACTGGACATTTCTTCAGATACCAGATGTGGTGGCCTCATCCACTCGCACATAGTACTGTGTGAATGGCTTCAGGTACCTCCATTCCTTTACAGCAGTTTCTCTCCAGGGTATGTCTGTGCTGTAAACCAATGAGAGTAATTTTGCTTAATTCAGATGCAATCGCTAGTAAATCAAGTACAGTTCTATCACCAGCCCTGGACTGTTAAGTGCCAGTTGCCCCCAGCCCTCAGTGTCTCAGTTCTCAGAAGCTCCCAGCCATTTCTATCAGCTACTCAGTAGCAAGGGGTCCTGTAGTGTGATGGATTAACTAATGGGCAAGTTGTAACACCCAGCTGAACTGAATCAGCATAGTGCTGGGCATGGAAGGCCTACCTGAGAATTGTTGCCAACACCATAAAAGCAGAACTGGAGGGGTAGATGGTGTGCTGTTGATTCTCCTGGAGGAGCTTGTTGCACTGATTTTTCTGATATGAACTCAGCTGTTACCATTGGAGGAGGAGCTCCAGACCTTGCTGTTGCTAAGAATGGCTGCAGTTCAGGGAGCTCTGATTCTTGCATTGAGCATTACTTCCATGCTCCAGTGCAGATTCCTCAGCCTGCTGGCCCTAATCCTTCATCCCGCTAGCACAGACTTTCAGCTTCCATCACTCAGCTTTGGGCCTTCCTAGTACAGATTCTTGGTACAGACTTGCATGAGACATTGCTGTGGGCTCTAGGCCTCCAGCTGGACTTGTGGAGGACATTGCATGAGCTGTAGGTCTTCAGCTGGACTTGTTCAGAACACTGCCAGAGGATCCAGGGCCTCAGTTGGGTTCTTTGCATTTCTGGTGCTTCGATAGATCTCCTGCACTCTTTTGCATTTCACTCTTTGGGTGAATATTATAAAATAATCTTATAAATTATGTGTCCTGTATAAAATTGTTTCCATTCTAAACCCTGACGACAAAGAGTAGCTTCTGTTACTTCTCTGGTACTTTCCATAGGTCTCTGCTAAAGGCTATTACTCTGTGCCATCTGAGCTGCTGGTCTCTGCAACTCTGAGGATAGCAGCATCTAGTGAGCACAACAGTTTTTGTGTGTGACCTCTGCCCACACTATCCAAGTAAACAATCATGAGTGGATTTATAAGATCACAGGAGCCCGCATTCCAAATAAAAATCATAGCAGATTCATAAGACCACTTGAGCAAGGATTTGTTTGGAACTGGGGGTCAGTATATCAGAGGGAGTCCACCTGGACTAACCCAAGGAGAGTGAGGGGACACTGCTTATATATAGCAGCACTGGTCAGAATGTCTTAATTACATTTTTGTCACTAAGACACAATACCTGACACCCACTTCTTAAAGAAGGAAAGATTTCTTCTGGCTCACAGCTTGTGATGGCTTCAGTTCATAGTTGGCTGGCTCTAAGGAAGGGCAGCATGGCAGACAAGCATGGCAGAGAACCGTTCATGGCATGACATGCAGGATGCAGAGGAAGATCAAGAAAGTGGGAGGGACATGGACCCTTCCAGGCCATGCCTCCTCCATCCACACAGCTCATCACAGTTGGCTGTAAAGTCATCAATGGATTAATCCACTTATGAATATCAACAGCACCCACCCATGATTGCTTGAGGCTATGGGGGACATGTAGTTATAGACCATAACACTGCAAAAGAACAATTTGGTATATTTCACAGACCTAGGATTACCTCAAGCTCTCACGTGCTAGACTTGTCTCGAGTTGGTCAAAGTTTATAGCCTGGTGCACCAAAGTTATCTGTAAGTCACAGGATAGAGTTATCAAGAGTACCCCACAGGGCAGAGCTATTTGGGATTCATCCACGATTTAAGCTTGCTGGGCCAAGGTAGCTGTCCAGTACAGCTGCAGTTGTTAAGAGGACAATTGTCGAATCCGGGAAAAGCAGCTGCTCGATTGACAGCTCCAGCATCTTTGCAAAAAATATTAGGGCTGATATCATGACTTTTCAAGAATCTCTAGGGAAGTCAGCAATGGGGATCCAGCTCATTAGGGCTTGGAGATTCCAGGAATAAGAGTAGTGGTCCCTGACCCTTGCCTTGGTCTTTGTCCTGTCAGGCACAGAGGCAGAAGAAATGACAGAGCTGCCTGGAGCAGGGGCAGAAGAAGGGCATCCAAATTGTCATTTGTTGCATGTCCTGTCATCATGGCCTGGAGGGTGGCTGTGAAGTAATCCCAGGGGTGACAGAAAGACACAGGAGATAGTTGCCTCAGGCCATCCTCAGGGATTCCAAAGGCAGTAAGAGGGAGTGCGAGGGAAAGGAAGTGGCAGCTGTCAGTTGAAACACAGCGGGCTGTCAGAGGAGAAAGGGAAGGGTCCTCCTTTTTTTCTTCCTATCTTACTCCCAGTTCAGGTGCTCAAGTCTGGTGCTCTGTAGCCTAGAATGCAGAAAACACTGTTTTCTGACACTCAATCTTTTTTTAGGTGTTCTTTTTTATTTTTAAGAGTGTGTTAAAAGGATAACAGAAAAATGTCATGCATACTGCATATTTGTAAAGAAAAGATCCCTACGCTTTGCCAGTGGATATGTACAGTTACAGTAAAATCTCTGTTGGCACAGAATAGTAATTATCACTCATTCACATTGAATGCCACTGATAATGTGGAGTATCCAACAGTGGCCTTTGAAAAATGAACTTAGGTTTTTTTTTTTTTTGTTTCTACTTTCTTTTTGGACACAGTATGTATTCGTTATCTTTGTGGTATTAGATTTAAATTCACATTTTTAAAGAAAGGTTATAACTTTGAATGATGCCTCTGAGTTTCTAGTCTATTTATATTTGTCACAAAATTAATGAATTTGATGCTGGAAAACATTAGTTTGTACTCACTTGGGGGAAAGATCGAATTGCTTGCTACCGAAGGCATTGTGTTTTGTTTTAAAATGACATGTAAACTTCAATGGCTTCAAAATGTTGCTTGACAATGTTTCATATGGACAGTGCCAAACTGAAAAAGGGAAAAATGGATTGCTTACCCAAATAAAATCAGATTTTCTGATATTTATCATTTCACTATCTGACTGTGCTATCCTTTTCTTTTTTTGCTTTTGAAGCTACCTATGTGGAATTACCATGACCACAACATCATGAATTTCAGTATCTTCCCAATTTTTTCTTTGAACTGTGTAAATAATAATTTCACTATTTCAGTGAATCCCCCTGAAGACACTGACTCCATTTTGTTAATTTGGCATAAAATATAACATCACGGAGACAGTAAAGCATGCAAATTAAAAAAATTAATATGCAACCGACATGAAAACAGGTTTGAAGCAAGATGAAACAAATTTCTGCAGGTCTTATAGTACCTGAAAAATGTTAAGAAATGTGAATGTTATAAATAATAGGATTTTTGTAAAAAAGGTTTAATTTTACATTTATACTTACAAAATGTAAGTAATTTTTTCCTATGCTTTTTTCCTCCCAGACTGTGCATCTACCTCCTGATCCTTTGGAAGGGTGTCACAGGGTTCAGGACTTCACCAAGAGAAAACTGCTCTGAGGTTGTATTGAATCACTCAAGTACTGTGAGTGGACTGCCTATCTTGGAGTTGCTGCCCACACTGTAATGAAGGATGAAACTTGTAAAGCTGCTTTTGGTTGTTGCTCTTTATATATTCTTAGCTTTCTCTCAGTTTAATAGGATCAGGGTCAAATAAGGGCTAGTTTCTTGACAGAATTCTTGAACACACATAGACACACAAGCACACACAGC
>RJWM01052405.1:0-10120 GCA_004363535.1 Dasyprocta punctata | reverse complement strand
AAACCCTCTGCAGAGTTTGGGGACTCTGGTGGCTATTACAGGGGATGTCTCTGGGTAGCCTGTATTTATTTAGGGTGTTAGAGTGGAAAATACAGGAAACTGAACAGACCTTGGGAGTGGTTCAAGGACTTTTCTAAGTAACAAATTATGTTAATTTAGGAGAAGTATCTTAGGAGAAGATCTCCATGTTGCATTTCACTACAGGAGTGAGATATCTGCAGCTACAGCTTTAGTTAATTAGAGCCAGGTGTCCTCAGCTGTGACCTTATCTTGCCCTTTGAGGTGTCTCAGTGTTCATGGGTTGGCCATGACCTGGCCATGCCAGAGCCCTGCACGTGTGTTCAATTTCGAGTTTCAACAGTTCCCAACATATTCCTCCTTTTTGTTTAGTTGTTGCATGGGATGGGTGGTCAGTTGAAGCTGGAGAAGCTGTGTTAGAATTCCCATAATTTATATCCTGTATAGTCCATCGATCTATAACAATAATCAGTTGCCAGTGTAGCCAGCAACTGTCAGAAGGTGTTAGTGATTTGAGCTTTTTTTAACAGCTAACATTTCACTATGGCATTGCATTATACCTTTTGAAGTTATACTTTTTTGCAGGACGTTCAAGACCAAGTTAAGATGAGACTGATATTAAATACAATCAGTTTCTCATTATCAAGGTCAGTTAGGTCTCTTCAGGAATTGCCTTGGAACCATGCATAGCACCTCTTGGCTCTTTCATTAGTGTCAACCATCAGGTTGAGTCACGGCCATTGCTTGACTAAGTTGCTTTCCAAGAAAGCTTGGGAGATTTTTTCTCCTGGGGACTCTCCTTAGGCACACCATGCATCAAAGATCACTTTCCTCTGTGGTCTCATAATCTTGATGAGAAGACCAGGGACTCACTGAGTATCTGTGGATGACACAAGCAGAGGTTCTTTTATGTCGTGGGTCCTCACTGACTTTGAAGGGCTGAGGCCAAAATACTGGCTATCCTCTTAGCCCATCTGTCTTTCTAATTTTTGGTCTCTAAACCTTAGTTGTTGAACATCCAGAAGAAAAGATTGATAATAATACAGTGTATTAGAGGCAGTAAGCTTAACATTACTATCTTATCTAAATATGAAACACCTTAGAACATTAAATGAAACTTATTTTCTACTATCCATGGATATTTTAACATTTGAATACCTATAGAGTGTTAATAGTTACATATTTTACATAGTAAATCAGGAATCAAAACCATACATATTATTGTATCATGACAATTATGACATTTTTGTAACAGTCCGAGTTTTTGTTTTGACATAAAATACCCCTTAATCAATCATCCCTATCAAACACATAAGCTTTTATCTAACTTACTGACTTTTAGTGGGATGTACATCTCATAAGCATTTGTTGAAGGCAGAGGTCTGAATCTGAAACAAAATTCTGTCACCATATGTACTCCCTGTTTTATATTTTGGAAGACTTGCATATATGAAAGCATGAATACATTAATATACCACAAGGTTAATAACGATCAGTCATAGCCATATGAAACCTTGCTTGGGCATCTTTAAATCAATAAACTTATTGTATTATTTCTTTTTATGATGACCAATGTGAACATATTACAATGCTATACTTTGTAACTTTAGTTGGGGTGTCTCCCATAAGGCTGTGGAGATCACTGTGGCCTCTGATCAATGAACAAGAACTGGTTAAAAAATGTTACCAGACAGTTGCTTTCTATTTTATTTTATTTTATAACAAGAATGTATAGGACATTAGAAAAACACTGGCAAGAAACATAAATGTTATAAATGCTATATTATTTTCAAAAGAACAATTCACAGTAGAAATGAAATCTGAAAATGACCCTGTGAAAACTACCTTTCACTCAAAATTCTTTTTCTTTAACTATCTTAACTAATTTTTCATATACAACATAGATTTTCTTACAGTTTGTCACACAAGTGCAACAATACAATGGTTACATATGTGTGACTTACTTAGTTCACTGGTAAGTATATTTTCTTTTTTTTTTTTTTTTTTTTGTGGCACCAGGGATCGAGCTCACAACCTTGTGCCTGCCTGACAGGCCCGTAAGCCGCTGAGCCAAACTCCCGGCCCTGGTAAGTATATTTTCACGACACATCCATTTAAGTGTGACAGTGTCTAGTTTGTCATTCTTTATAGCTGAGTAGTATTCCATTATATAGAAATACTGCATCTTGTTTTTCCATTCCTCAGTCAAGGGGCATTTAGGTTGTTTCCAAGATCTGGCTATTATGAACTGTGCAGCTAGGCAACTGCTTTCTTATTTATCAATCTGAGTCCTGTCCAACAAACCCAACCCCAAGGGATTTTGTTTACTCATCTTGATTTATTTTTATTTTTGTTTTTTGATGACTGATGAAAAACCCAGTCATAACATGTAACCCATTAATTTTTAAACAGTAAAACTCTCAAGTCCAAATAAACAACAATATATATTACATTTACATATCCAGTCTTTGCATCATTTGGACCAGCTGGCAACCCAGGTGGAAGCATGCTTTGTAAATCTATAACCCAAACAAACTTTTGATCAAGTGATCTAAAAATGCAAAAGAAGAAGGGAAAAAGAGAAAAACTGTTGAGCTCAAAATAAAAGGAACAGCTGTTTACAGAGCAGACAAATGGACAAACATGGATCGATGATCTGTACAGATTCAAACAGATGTAGAAACAAGGACACAGCTTGTTGGGGTCTGCGAGAACTCTCTAAGTGCCCAGGGGCTGTTTATATACTTGTATCATGCCCCTTTGTTGAACTAGCTTGGTTTTTATTCCCCATGTTCTCAGTGTTGGAACACCTGTTCACCTCCAGCACCCCATGACCTCGGGGGCACTTCTCAGGTGTTCCGTGCCACTGGGGCACTCCTGTATGGGCACTTGTGCTTTCTGCTTCACACGTGTGAACGATCACTAGCTCAGTGACTCCCAACAGCTGTTTACAAACAGACTGGACAGACAACAGATACACAGACGGACAAACATCTTACAAAATCAGAGTGCACTCAAATATATTTTTAACCAAATTGAATTACAATAATTTTTTTACAAATTTAGAATTTATAACTAAGCCAGGCATGGTGGCACATGCCTTTAATGAGGTAGGAGGGTTGTTGTGAGTTCAAGACCAGCCTGAACTGTATAGTGAAACCCTGTCTCAAAAAAATAGGGCTGGGGATTTATCTCAGTGGTATAAGCACCTGCCTGGCAGGCGTGAGGTTTTAGTTTAATCCCTGGTACCAAAATAAATAAAATAAAAATAGAATTTATAACTATAAATTGACTAGTCAGAATTGTTGTAGGTCAATTAGCAGAGATCTCTTGTAAAAAGAATTTTGGAAAGGACAAAATCTTATCTATAATTAACATGTATTTTTGTATTTTAAGAATGCTAGTAACTTTTGTGTCCCCTACTTTCATTAAACTTTTAGTTTGGTTATCACCTATTTAGACCTTTGGTTTCATTTTTACCATCTTCTAGGCATCCTGGGTCAATTAAGGTTGGCTCTAGTTTCATCCTTTTCTGTGGGTTGTGGTGTGGTCTCTGAGGCATCACTGTCATAGGACTGAACGTCTGCTTTCTGAAAGGTGGAATCAACTCCTCTGGGTTTGGGTCCATGATGCAGCCAAACAGCACACAGTGGCACCCAGATAGGCCATTTAGCATTTTCTGGAAAAACATAAGCACACTCTTGATCCCAAATCAGTACTGGACTGGGTGCTTTGATTGTCCAGTATGGAGATCTTTCCAAAGGACCCTTCTTAGCCTTTATTTGATTACATTATCTTTTTGTTATGGTAGTTTCATCTTTATTAGAATTTTAAAATTTTAAATGGTATATGCTGCCAAGTGAAATCTATTATGAGGTGAACGCCCCCTTTTGCTTTTTGAGATTTGAGTTGTGAGCACATTTAACCATTTTTAGACCTGAGGATTTTAAGGAATTTTTGTAGTAAGATGCAAAGGAAAAGAAAAACTGCATTTTATATTTAGAGGCTTTGGCCTCTCCTTTGCCATTCGTGGTTTCCACCTCAGGCTATGGCCCCTGTCTCCCTGCCTGGAGGTGGCAGGCATGGCTATGTTTTACTTAACTTTCTGTATCTTTGAAGTTCACAGGTTAACTTATTATCATCTAGCAATCACATTTTATATGTTAGTAAAGGCACATCAGTCTTCTAGGCACACAGAAAAGGGCTATTTACTCTTAATTAACATATGTAAGGCACAAATGTAAATCCTTCCCCCACTACCTGCTGTGGGAGAAGAAGCAACAATGGCCCTTGTCAAAAAACTTGCTGATATCTGATCTCTTGCCTGTTTTTTAGGTATAATTTTAACAGGTTCTTTGATTCCCTGTAAGTTTGTTCTTAGTCTCTTGTCTTTTTGATATCCCGTTTTAGCCATCATTTGTTTAATCTAAGGATTTGAATCTATTTGTTTAGTTTCCACATTAGAACTTGTTTGTTTAGTTTTAAAATCAAAATCACTAGTTAGCACTAACTTCCATTTTTTTGTAACAAATCTCTCCCCCAAAGTTAACTGAAACAGGTGCCACATATGCTAAAAAGAAACCCTTTTATTGGTTTGGCCCCTTCTCAGGCAGGGCTGAGTCACTTTGTAACACATTCTGAGGGGTTCCCAACCTAATAAGAGATGTAGGAGCCCTTTGGCCTTTGTTCTGATGCAATTACAGACACATCCTCGCCAGTGTCTATTAGACCTTCAAAGCACTTTCCATTAATTTTTATAAAACACATAGGCCTGTTTTTAGTCACTTCCTGTGTAAAATCTCTTTTTGTAATCTTGCTCTGAGCATCTTGCTCCCTCTTGAGCTGTGTATATTTTAAGAAGGAAGACTTATCTATAGGTAACAGAACCAACTGCGTGACATAACCTCCCTGTTCAAAAACCCAGAAATCCAGAGCACATGTAAGAACGTGTATCTCATCTCAACAACAACTATTAACCACACTAGGCAAAATAGTTATTCCTTTTATATTTAGATCAGCCTTTTCCAGTACAAGACCAACTGTTCCTTCTGATGGGGGACCCCAAATCCCTGTGGGAATTGGGTTAGGCTGGTCACCTACAATGAGAATGACTCTGTAAGCTGCAGCATCTACCCTATTAGATCTGGCAAGAACTCTGCAATTTTTTCTAATATGTCCCATTTTTCCACAGTTAAAACATTTTACATTACTCCCTTTTGCTTTTGCAGCACCAGCCATAACTTGAGCCATCATAGTTGTCTTATATAATTTAGTTCCAATGTCTTGACAAGCTCAAATATGATGTTGAATCATTAATTGATTTTACAGGATTTAAAGCCTGTTTATAGTCCTGATTGGCATTTTCATATGCCAATCATAGAGTTAAAAATGTTTACAGCTTCTGTTTAAAACCTGTCTGCGAATGGCTTCTTGTAATTTAGCCACAAATTGAGTAAAAGGTTCTTGGGATCCTTGCTCTGGAATTGTTATCCATACTCCTTTTATTAATTCTATCAATTGTGAATATAACTCATCAGGACATTGAGTCTGTTCCCCAAGCAGCACATATATTATTGTCCCAGAAAACATTTCCTCATTTATTGTTGGACGTGGACTGGGACCCATTCTGTTTATGTGAGCTTGCTCTGAAACAAGAGTTTTTAACTTTACATCAAAATGAAGGAATTGAGCAGGAGACAGGCATGTTTGTGCCAGATGTTTGATATTATAAGGTGTCAATTGATATGTATCCAAAACATTTTGTCAGAGTCCCACAGTAAATAGACTCAAAACTGAAAGAATCAGGTTCCAAGTTGAGAATGTCTCAGGGAAATGATTTTTCCTGTGCTGTGTGCCTTTTTAAGATTTTTTCCAACTCTTTCCCAATTATTAATATCTCTAATGCCTATCTGAGGAAACCATGGATTATATTTTGTTACCTCTTTCAATACTTTTGTTAGGTCTCTCTTTGGCACATAAACCCCTGAGCATTTAAGCAGGCCTTGGAGCAGCTGTAATTACCTTTGCTCCTCAGCTGTGGACCTTTGTCCCATTTTTACTCCCAGATAAAACAGCTTGTTCACAGTGGGAAGACTCACCCTTGTTCTTCCTGCTCTTCTCCAGGCATCCCTGGTGATGTTTCCATCCTGTGAAGGCCTTCTCCATTTCCACACTTTCCACTCTAGGCAGACTTACTCGTTCAGGCTAAAATTCCTAGTCCAAGGATTTTAGGTCCCTATTTGGGCACCAGTTATCAGGAGCCTGGCCTAGATCTCAGTCTCCCAAATGAATGTACGGTGAAGGCTTAAATAAATGAGATAAGTGGTATGATTTTAGGGCTCCAGGAGGATCAAAACCCTCTGCAGAATTTGGGGACTCTGGTGGCTAAGACAGGGGATGTCTCTGGGTAGCCCCTATTTATTTAGGGGGTTAGAGTGGAAAACACAGGAAACTGAACAGACCTTGGGAGTGGCTCAAGGACTTTTCTAAGTAACAAATTATGTTAATTTAGGAGAAGTATCTTAGAAGAAGATCTCCATGTTGCATTTCACTACAGGAGTGAGATGTCTGCAGCTACAGCTAACTATTTAGTTAATTGGAGCCAGGTGTCCTCAGCTGTGACCTTATCTTGCCCTTTGAGGTGTCTCAGTGTTCATGGGTTGGCCATGACCTGGCCATGCCAGAGCCCTGCACGTGTGTTCAATTTTTTGAGTTTCAACAGCTCCCAACACACATAACGCATCTCAACTTTTCTATCCCCTTCCCCTCCCTCTATCTCTTAGTCCCCTTCCCATATACAAAAGGTTTATCCTGCTCTTTCCTATTATCTGACTTTGATTAGATGAGGCCATGTGGATGACAAAGGAGGCCATTGTGCTTTTTTTTTAAACTATCTTAACTATTTTTTATAAACATATACATGTTTTTTCTTTCAGCTTGTCACACTATGAAATCTTAAAAATGTTTGTACCAAATAACTTTTGACCCAGTGAGCCTAAGGGAATTCCTAAATAAATAATAAACTACTTAGTCAAATATTTATATAAAATGGGGCTTAGCATAAGTTTTACATGAGAATATCTCCAACATTTAAAAGTAGGACAGTAATTACATAAATTATAGTCTTTCAAAATTAAAATTTATTTATGGAAAAATCACAATACATGAAAAGGACAGGCTACAAAATGAAATCGGGGCTGGGGATAGAGCTCAGTGGTAGAGCATTTGCATAGCACATGGGAGGCCCTTGATTGGTCCTCAGAGCTACAAAACAAAAACAAAAACAGGAACAAGGTCAGTTAAGGAGATACACTCATACTTCTCCACACATACATGCAGAGGAACAAAGTGTAAAATCAGAATTTTAATATAATTTGTTGATGAGGTTATAAGTAATTTTTATCTATTTTGCCTTTTCCAAATAAGTTTTAAAATTATGTAATTCTTATAAGAAACATTGAAAGAACACTAGAGATGGAAAAGTATCACATTCTCAAGGTCACTCATGTTTATTTGCAACTTTACATGAATCAGAGCACATGAAATTATACAAAAATTCATCCCACATGCATCATTCACCTGGATTAGACTTGGCTGTATTATGGGGTTGGGGCACAAGTGACCACCAGGCTTTAGGTGAAATCCAGGAGATACTTGCAGGGAGTTGTAATTCAGCCCCTGAAAGGCCTCTGGACAAGGTCCAGTTTCAGGCACTGTTCTGTAATTGTACAGTAAAGAGCTTGGGTTGAGTAGAGAAAGACTACGCAAAGGAGCATTCAGACTGACTCATGCCGCCTTGTCAGCGTCCTCTGGCAGCCAAGTGCAATACACAATTCTGCCATAAGGTGGTGCTGTAGGCCCGGTGAACATTATGAATTGACCCATACACAGCACGTCTGTTTCCAAATGCAGTAATAGTTACAGTTTAAGGGAAAGGCTCCTTTCCTAGACATATTTTCTCAAGCAAGAAAAAAAAAATATTGGCAGGTTAATGGGCTGTCCAGTACAGATCAGTCTATGTGAATAAAGACCAGTCCATTGATTGCTTATTTTGGAAAAATAATCTTGCAGTTAATCTCAAGTTATTTCTTAGAATGATGTGATATTGAGAAAACCCCTCCAAAATGAATTTATTTGTTGATAGTTAAAATTAATTTAATAAAACATCTTGCACTCCTAAGTTAATAACATATATTCTTATATGTTCCTGTTACGTGTAATTAAGTGCCTCACATAACCTGAACTTTGAAAGATATTTTTCTTAATTTATGAAAACAGATTCCAGGTTGAGGAGATCAGAGAGAAGTGACTTCTTGGAGTAGTCTCTCTGCTAGTTTTTTGTTTGCTTGTTTTTGTTTTCGTTTTGTTTTTTGAGACCGGGTCTTTCTATGTAGACCAGGTTGGCCTTAAACTTACTACATACACTATAGTCCTGACTTAGTCTCCGGGGTACTGGAATTACAGGCATGCTGCGCCATGCCCAGTTTCTGTGAGTTTTCTGCCATATTTCACGGGCTCATTTGTCTATTCCTTAGGTCTGGCCCGATGCTGCCCATGCCGAAGGCACTTAGCAAGAGCCGCTGTGCTTTAGGAAGGTGAACTCTTGAAGAAGAACAAATACTGCCTGGAATTGAAGCCTAACAGTGAAAGAAATTGACACGCAGTGGCTTCCCTTTTCGAGTAAGTAGCTCTTACTTCCCCAAGTAAATTACACGTTTCCTAATGACTGTTCAGTGAGGGCTCATGGAAAACAAGAGTACTCAGGGAAGATTCTACGTGGTCGCTTCGCATGTGCGCCTTTGAAGTAGCTCTGCTAATTATATGAAGTGAGTGTATTTTCCTAGAGAAAAAAGTCTCAACTCCATTACAAGGAAATAGTGAGTTCTGAACACTGAAGGAAAAACAAAATGAAAGTGAACCCCCTCCAATTTTTTTTTTCTATCTTTAAAATAGTGAGACAGAAGCCAGGCTTGGTGGCGCACACCTTTAATCCCAGCACTCAGGAGGCTGAGGTAGGAGGAGCGTTGTGAGTTTGAGGCCGGCTTGGGCTACAACGCGAGCACAAGGGCGGCCTGAGCTACATAGTGCGACCCTGCCTCAAAAAACTAGGGCTGGGAGTTTGGCTCAGTGGCTTAAACTGCTGCCTGCCAGGCACGAGGTTGTGAGTTTGATCCCCGGTGCCACGGGGAAAAAAAGAAAAAAACAAAAAAAGAAAAAATTTGGCTTAAAATTTTTCTAAATTTAGCTGGGCATGGTGGCACATACCTATAATTCCTGCACTCAGGAGGCTGAGGCAGGAGAATCGTTGCAAGTTCAGTCAGTGAAAGAATATTCATCTTTAATAATTGAACACAGCTTTAATTTTAACCTCCATTTTGCCAGGATGAAAACTAAATTTTAGTCATTCCAGGACCTCATGCTCTGGCCCCTAGCCCATCTTGGCACTGTTGCAAGAACTGCTGGAGATCCAGGGGGTTCCAGGTGTGCCTGTCTCACTGACTGAAACTTATACCCCCTGTATTCATAACACAGCTCATTAATAGTTCATTAATAGCTCATTGTACCATCCCTGCCTCTCATCCTTCAGCCCCTCCATCTGTCTCCTTGTCCCATCACCCTCTGTTACTCTTTGCAAGAATTTTCGTGATTATCTTTACTCAATTATTTTTCCATGGTAACTTTAGTATCAGAAGTAAAAACCTGATATTTTAATTGGATGAGCTTTTTTTGTGGGAGGAAGCAGGGGAAGTACCAAGGATTGAATCCAGGGCCTATGCTAAATGCACTACCATGGAGCTACCTCCAACTCCTTCGAATATATATATATATATATATATATATATTAATTTTAAAGATGATAAAACCAAGGAAAATAAAACAGAATAAAACCAATCAAAATAAACCAGTATAAGTGATATAGAACTTCAAAACCTTATGAAATCAACAATAGTTACCATAATGCCTTTTGTAGTCTGCAGATACCTTCGGACTTAGTAAAATTCGAACAGAACAGAATAGAATATAAAGACAAAACAATGAATGCAATAAAGGACGTAAAACAAGTCAATAGTAAATCCAAAATGGCTACCATAATAAGTCTTGC
>RJWM01052404.1:0-10120 GCA_004363535.1 Dasyprocta punctata | reverse complement strand
TGAAGCAAACGCTTGCAAAGGAGAACTTGGTTGTTGAAAGGATTCACATTAAAAAGCAGCAAAGTACTTCTTTTTTTTTTTTTTTTTTTTAGGGCACCGGGGATTGAACTCACAGCCTTGCGCCTGCCAGGGCAGGCGCTTAAGCCACTGAGCCAAACTCCCGGCCCTGGTTTTTTGAGGCAGGGTCGCACTATGTAGCTCAGGCCAGCCTTGCGCTGCGTTGTAGCCCAAGCCGGCCTCGAACTCACAACGCTCCGCCTACCTCAGCCTCCCGAGTGCTGGGATTAAAGGCGTGCACCACCACGCCCGGCTAGCAGCAAAGTACTTTGAAACAGGATAATCAGAAAAATTTCTTGAGGGCATATCAGGAAACAACAAGAGACTACTGTTGAGCCAGCAAAAGTGAAAAACTACTTTGATAAGAGAGCCCCAAAGCACTCTACTGGAGAAGGGTAATCTAAGAAATTGACTTCCCAGGACCAAGTTCAACATACCCAGCTGTTTAGGTACTTGGAGGCCTCTACAATCATGATGCAACAGGTCCTTACAACTACCCTAGCTGTTGGCAGACATTAGTATCATCTACATGGTGCTGGCTTCATGTGTATGAAAAATGCAAGAGTTATAGGGTCAGGGTGGCTTAAACTCAGATTTATGGAGAAGATCTGAGAGTCCAGGGAGTGCATCCCTGAGAAGGCAGTGAATGAAGCTGTGAGAGTAAAGCTGAAAGTCTAGTAGAAACCACAGGAAACTAGAGAATCCAGGAACATGGAATGTCTGAGGAAAGCTACAGGGAGTGAACAAAGCCAGCCCGAGAGAGCCGGCTACAGCCACCAGAAATGCCATAGCACAGGTTGCCAAGCCCTTTGGAGTTCTCTTCTCTTTACCACAACTTACTCCAGGTACTGGATGTGGAACTACAAGATTTAATGTTTGCCCTGATGGGTTTCAGTCTTGCTTTGGTCCCATGTTTTCTATCCTCCTATTTATCTCTTTCAGAATTGGGATACTTATTCTGTGCCATTGTATGCCACCAGTGTTTAACTTTCTTATTTATTTTTACAGGGGCTCACAGCTAACAGTTTGACTTAAGTGTCAGAGGAGACTTGTGACTTGGACTTTTCATCAATCCTGAAACTGTTAGGACTTTTAAAAACAGACTAAATGGCTTTGACATAAAGGGATGTGCATGAGTCTTTTGCGGGGTGTGGGATGGAATGTCATGGTTTTTATCTAGATGGTACTCAAGAGCCTTATGCACTCATAGATGAGAGTTTTGGAAAATGGTTGAATTATGGGGGCTTACAGCTGACCTGCTAGTAGGAGGTGGGGTCTGGTTAGATGAGGCAGGTCACTGGTGACATAGCCTGGAAGGGTTTGGCTCCCTCCTCAGGTCCTCTTTTCTCCCTCTCTGCTTCCTGTTCACCATGCTATAAGCAGTTCTCTTCAATGACTCTGTGCTATGCTATCTTGCCTTGGATCCAATCAACTACAGACTGAAATGTGAAATAAAATAAATCTCTCTAGCTTTGAGTGTCAGGTGTTTTGTCCCAGCAATGAGGGAAGTAACTAGGACAGGTTTATTTACCTTTAAAAAGTATCAAATGCCCTTAGATTATGGCCTATTGAAAACAAATTATTTCCTGGTCTTTAGAAAGCAGAGACTTTTTTTTTCCTGATTGTTCCAGTGTCACGCAATGATTTATGAGAACACATTAAGCACTCAGACATTTTCAAAAGCCCATACAAATGGTTCATTTACAACCAAGGAGAAGCTCCTTGTGGATAAAGTTCCTAACTTCAGCCCCTTCCCCGTGAGGATCTGTTCTGTCCTTACTGACCTCTTGCAAAAAAAATGAGTGTGAAACTATAAAAATGGAAAGCAATAAAGTCCCAAGAGACCCAAATAATAAGGTTGTGAAGTATCAATGGCTACATCTACTAAAATTGCAAATACAAAAAAGCTTTGAGCACCTCACTTTTTCTTGTATTTATGATTTCTACTTAAATGTGATTGTGAGGTGCTTCTTGCAATGGTCAGTGTGTCTATTCCCCTGATTAAAATCAATCCCTCTGACATTATTTGCAATCAATGAGCTATCAGTTGATAATAAAAAATCAGCATCTAAAATTTAAAAGTATAGCTCCCTCATCATGTTATCTCTCTAAAAACTGTCCTTAATTACATTTTTTAACAGAACATCTGTCTATCAGAGGCCATACTTGAAACTTCAAGTTGGAGGGAGAGAGTTCACACCCTGCCTAATCCCTGTTGCAGACACCAGAGCCTCGTGCACCTGAGGGGAAGGGGAGATGCCTTGCACTGCTTCCACGTACCCTAGCATGTTATAGGCACTTAGGGAGAGCACTGAGGTCTGTTTCTGCCCCCATCATAGACGCCAGTGCCATGTGTGCCCCATAGCACACAGCAGAGGCAACAATGAAAAAATCCGCATGACTAAGGATGATACCAACAGACAGGAGGAAAGGTTTGCTCCAGGACTGAAGCAAATAGGCTTGGGAGACAGGTTTGGCAGACAGTAAACTAAACATGGAATTCCTGAGATCCACTGGGAGGCTCATGTTCGTGGTAGGAGGATCACAGGGCCTGTATACTATGCTGGGAGGCCAAGTTTAGTGGGAATAATCTTTAGAAGGAGTGGGCCAGAAGGAGATGGTATTTAGTCCAGTGGCATGCTTGGGCTTCTGCATCATTACCTACATCTAGCAGAAATTAGTGTAGGTCAGTATCTGGGTGGCCTAAGTGTCTTCATTAAAATCATAGATCTCTTTGTTCTGGCAGTGGTTCTCAGGTTTTCTCCATATCCAGTTAATATTTGACACCACTGTTGTCACTGACTTTACTACTATAACCAAGATGACATAGTTGTTGCTATCAGTTGGTTTTCTCTGTATACCAATATCTGAATTTCCTGAGGAGTCATAAACAATATTGTGGCTCACTCCAAGAGAATCAGACACTGGGCCAAAAAGGACCAGAAACCCCCGTCCAAAAAATAAACAAACAAAATAGGAACAAGAAAATACAGGGCAACAAAATGCCTCCAGAAACTCCCACCTCCCCCAAAACCACGTCAGGGAATTGAGGGGAAGGAACTCATGAGCCATGTGCCAGAAAGTTCTGAAATGGTATCAATGGAGATAAAACAGTTCAGTAAGGCGCTTGGTGAATTTCAATCAGTTATAACTAATCAGACAATGACCCTAATGTAACAAATACTCAGTGAATCTAGAGAAGACACCAACAAAAATCTAGCAGAGTTAAAAAGAGATGTAAAACATGAATGCCCACATAGGCAAGAATTGGAGTCCATAAAGACTCCCAAATAGAAATATAGGATATCAAAAATATGAAAGTAAAGGTAGCAGAAATGACGAATGTGAAGACAGTGTCAGATATAGAGAACAGGGCTATAATTAATGATCAATTAATGAGAGATACCTTAAAAATAACAAAAGAACATGAAAACTGGATCCAATACCTGCTAGATGACTCAAGGAAGATTAATATAACAGTAAAGGGAATTACTGAAAAAATCAGAATACATCACAAGGCCTATAAAATTTCTATTTACAGAAATAATAGCAGAAAACTTCACAGATATGGAAAAAGAACTTAACATACAGATAAGTGAAGCATATGAAATCCTGAATAGTCATGACTAGAAAAATAAAAACATTCCACACTACATAATAATCACAATATCAGAAATCCAACCCAAGAGCAGAAATTTAATTTAAGGATGCTAGAGAAAAACAACAAATCACCTATAAAGGAAAACTTATCAGAACTGCAACAGACTTCTTAATACTAACCTTAAAGGCAAGGAGAGCTTGGAATGGAGTGTTTCAAGCTGTAAAAGAAAACAACTTGTAATCCAGACTGTAGTATCCTGCAAAATTACCTTTCAAAGTTAATGAAGAAATAAGAAATCTCCAAGATGAAAAGAACCTGAAAAAATCTACAACATCCAAACCAACACTCTAAAAAATTCTCAAGAATAACCTAGAAGGAGACCATGAAACTAACTATGCCAAAAAGTCCAATGAAATGAATGCATGATGGGCTTAAGCATCTGCTTGACAGGCGCGAGGTTGTGAGTTCAATCCCCAGTGCCAAAAAAAAAAAAATGCATGAGGTGGGGCTAGCAATTAAATAGTAGAGAAGGAAACCAAAACAGCATCAGCAAAATAATAGGAATAACTCAATGCCTGTCAATTATATTATGCAAATGGTCTCAATTTGCCAGTCAAAAGACACAGATTAGCAGAATGGATCAAAAAAATCCAATAGGATGCTGTATACAAGAAACACATTTAACACTAAAAGAAATTCATAAATGAAAAATCAAGAAATGGAAAACAATGTGCCATGTAACAGAATCTGAAAAACAAGTAGTAGTAGCTATACTATTTTTAGACAAAGTGGACTTCAAGTCAAAGCTGATCAAGAGACAAACGACATTACATATTGATTAACAGAACTATTTAACAGGAAAAAATAACAATTACAAACACATTTGCACCAAGCCACTGTATACCCAACATCATAAAATAAACACTAACAGATACAAAAAATCCGACAAACATCAATAAAATTATAAAGGGGGACCTTAATATTACAGTATAGATCGACTAAACAAAAAATTAGCAAAGACATATCAGAATTAAGCCAAACCATTGAACAAATTGGCTTAATGGATATATAGTGGTACCTCGATTGACCAACTTAATTCATTCCATGATTCTGAGGAAAATGACCACATTCATGTTCATGACAAAAGGATGGCTATGGTTATATTCATCACCCAATGCAGAGTTCACAAACAAAAGCAAAAATTTGTAAAATCCTCCTGTTTGTGATCCAAATTGCTCACAAACAAAACCATTCGTGGACTGAGGCACCACCATATACAGTGTTCTACCCAACAACAGCAACAGAATACACATTCTTTTTGGCATTCTTTTTGACATGGGACTTTCTCCACATTAGATGATATACTCACTAATAAACCATACCTAAGTAATTGCAAAAGAATCAAAATTTTGCCATGCATATTATCAGGTCACACTGCAATGAAACTAGAAACCAATAGCAAAATATACCACAGAAACTATCAAACTTACAGAAATTAACAAGTTCATGCCAGGGCCATGATATGCTCTTCTGGCAGGCTCTTCTGATTTGAATTCACTATCCCATTCAGCAGCTTGAAATATCAAGTCCCATCAGGTGGCTTGTACCACTTCTCAGGGGGTCTCTGATTACAATAATGCAAAGAAAGCTATTGATTTAGCAGACCAGGTACTATCATATTATAATTCCTTGGGGAAAACATTGAAATGATATAAAAAATTGTAATGCAGTTAATTTGTAGTACAGCAATTGTAAATGCATATTATATACACCAGCAGTGGGGTATTTATAATATTTCCAAGTTAAAATTTAAAGGATTAATTATTAATAAACTATTAACCTGTGAAGAAATGCTACAGGCACAAATTATTCAAAAAAATCCACTTTACAAAAGCTTATTTAGATTAGCAATAAAAGTAGGCAAAAAATTTAGAGAATGTTATTGAAGATTATCTGAAAAATGAGTGCTGCTGTGGCCACACTGAAAGTCAAACATGTTATGACATTTTGTGCACTCTGCAAAAATCAGCCACCTTTAAGCAAAAAATGTTTGAAAGAAATTCATGATTGTAAATAAATTTATTTTAATTTAATGAAATAAATTTTTTGATTATTGTAATAATCTTTGATTGATATGAATAGTAGTCAATCATATTTGGGTAGCACTTATTAAAATTCGAGCAAAGCAAATAACTATATTTGGTCCATTTACAGACATTTTATTAATTTTGTTAGTAAAGTGGCCAATAAAAGTTACTAGATTCAATTGTACCACCAATGATACAAGCTGCCTGATGGGACAGTCATCAGTGTATCACCAGTGGTTCAAGCCGATAAGAGCATGTTAAACACACTTTAAATAATCAATGAGTCACAGAGGAAATTAAGGAAGAAATAAGACAGTTCCTAAAATTAAATGTTCTTAAATTAAATGTGCCAGTACAAATACCAGAACTTTTGGGATACAATTAAAGCAGTCTTGTAAGAGAAGCTTATAGCTATGAATACCCACATCAGAAAGACAGAACAAATCCAAATAAATAACCCAATGATGCATTGCAATATCCAAGAAAAACATAAGCAATCCAGACCCAGAGTTTGTATGAGGAAGGAAATCATAAACATCAGAGTAGAAATCAATGAAATGTAGACTAAAAAAACAATACAAGGAATCAATGAATTGAAGAGCTGGTTCTTTGAAAGAATAAACAAATAGACAAATCCTTAGCCAATCTTACCAAAATAAAAAAAGGAAAAGGAAAGGAAAGCCACAAATCAGTGCAATTAGAAGTAAAAATGTGGAATAACAATGAATACCACCAAAATACAGAAAATTATTATCAATTACTTCTCAAACATATATGCAAAACTTTGGAGAACTCTGAAGAAATGCAGAGATTCCTAGATCCATATGAATTACCAAAACTAAACCAAGAATAATTAAAACTTGGATAATTCAATAATGGGCAATGAAATTGAAGCAGTAATAAAAACATAACCAACTAAGAAAAGTTCAAAACACAGCCAAATTCTACAAGAACTTCAGGGAAGATCCAATACCAGTCCTCCTCAAATCTTACAATGAAATTAAGCAATAAGGAATACTTTTAAATCATTCTCAGAAGTTAACATTATCCTAATCCCTAAACCAGGCAAGGATTCACCCCCCCAAAAAGCCCTATAAGCCAATCTCTCTAATGAACATAGATGCAAGAATATTTAACAAGATACTGGCAAACAGAATGAGACAAACCATTGAAGATTGTGTACCATGAGCAAGTGGGCTTCATCCCAGGGATGCAACTATGGTTCAACATATGAAAATCAATAAATGTATTTCATCACATAACCAGAAGCAAGAACAAAAAATACATTATCATTTCAATAGACACAGAAAAAGCTTTTGACATCTAACACACATTCATGATAAAAACCCTGAAAAAATAGGTAACGAACCTTATCTCAACTTGATGAAAGCGATTTATGACTGACCTACTGCCAACATCATATTAAATGAGGAAAACCTGAAATCTTTCCCTTTAAAATCAGGAACAAGACAAGAATGCTTATTATCACACTCCTTTTCAACATAGTCCTCAAAATATTAGCCAGAGTAGCCAAGCAACAGAGAGAAAGGAAAGGGATACATATAGGAAAGGATGAAGTCAAAGTATCATTACTGGCAGATGACATGAGCCTTTATTTACTAGACCCCCAGAACTCCACCAAAAGACTCCTAGAATTAATAACCAGATTCAATGATGTAGCAAGACACAAAATAAACTCCCAAAAAATTGACATCAGTCCTATAAACTAATAATTAGCTCATTGAAAAAGAAATTAGGAAAACAATATCATTCACAATAATATCAAGAAAAATAAATACTTAGGAATCAACCTAATCAAGGAAACAAAAAACCTCTACAATGAAAATTACATTACTCTGAAAAAGGAAATCAAGGAGGACATAAAAAAATGGAAGTCCATCCCGTTTCTTGGATAGGCAGGAGCAATATAATCAAAATGGCTACACTTCCAGAAATATCAAATCTGATATACAGATTTAATGTAATTCCAATTTAATTACCAATGACATGTCTCTCAGATCTAGAGAAAACTATCCTAAAATTTGTATGGACCAAGAAGAACCTAGATTAGCAAAAGCAATCCTGTGTAACAAAAACAAAGCAGATAGCATCACAATCCCAGTCTTGAAGTTATACTATAAAGCCTTGATGATTGAAACTGAATGGTATTGGCAAAAAATGAGTATGTGTACCAATAGAGTAAAATAGAAGACACAGAAACAATCTCAAGCACATTCAGCTATTTGATCTTTGACAAAGGAGGCAAGAACATATACCAGAAGAAAAATAGACTATTGAATAAATGGTGCTGAAAAAACTGGATATCTACAAGCAGAAGATTGAGCTTAAACTCAATCTCACCATGTAAGAGAAAATCAAACTGGATAAAAAATCTAATTGTTAAAATGGAAATACTTAATCTTCTGGAATATAGAATAGGTACAACTTCTGAAGACACAGAGATAGGCAAGGACTTTTTGAATAGAACCCCCAATGGCACAAGAAATAATACCGGCAATCAACAAATGGGATCATATCAAATTAAAGAGTTTCTGCACAGGAAACAAAACAACCAACAGAGTGAAAAGTCAACCTAGCAATTGGGAAAAGATTTTTCCAACTAGTCCTCAGAGGACTAACATCTAGAATACATAAAGAACTAAAAAATTAGAGTCCCCAAAATAAAAGACCTAATCAAAACATGTACAACCAAAGTGAATAGATGCTTCTCAGAAGAACTACAAATGGCCAATAAATACGTGAAAAAATTTCAACATTGTCAGCCACTAGAGAAATGCAAATTAAAAGTACACTGAGATACTATCTTACTCCAGAAACAATAGGTATCATCAAAAATCTAATGATAACAAATTTTGGGGGGATTGTGGAGATAAAGGAACTTTTCTACATTGTGAGTGGGCATGTACGTTAGTACAACCACTAGGGAAATCAGTTTGGAGATTCCTCAAAAGACTAAAAATAGAATTTCCATTTCACCTAGCTATTGCTCTTTTAGGTACTGACCCAAAACTTAAAAATAAACATATTACAGGGTTACATGCATACTCATGTTTGTAGGAGCACAATTTGTAAAACCTAGACCTTAGAAACTGCACACATGTCCATCAACAGATGAATAGATAAGGAAAATGTTTTTATACACAGTGGAGTACTACTACTCTGCTGTAAAGAATGATAAACTTGAGATATTTATAGGTAAGTAGATGCACCTTGAGAACATAATGTTAAATGAAATGTCACAGAGAAAAGATTAAATATCGCAGTTTCTCTTATATGAGAAACTCAAATACACATACACACAAAGATAGATAAATAAGAAGTGGGGAAAAGTTCAATTAATTCCCCAAATTACACACACATGCACACACACACAAAGATAGATAAATAAGAAGTGGAGAAAAGTTCAATTAATTCCCGAAATTACCTATTCCATTGTTTCAAAAATATTTTAGTATATATGTCAATCCGTTTCATTTACACTACTAGTTTCTCTTAGTTCATTGAAAAGAAAGTTTGTTGCTATTATTTGTTTGCTTCTTCACTATAAGAGAGAATCATTTTTGTCCATGTCTTGTACTCTGAGTATCTACTTTGAAGATAATGATAGCGTATTAACTATTGTTATTCTCATATTATTTTGCTATGAAATTTTGTTTTATTTTTTATAAAATAAAAAAAAATTTAAGAAGTATCTTCATTCTGTTGTCTTCCACTTCACTTTCATTTCCAGCCCATTCAATCTGTCCCAAATCCACACTGACGCCCACAAAGATATGTCTCTTGATTCCCATAGTAGAGATTTATTGGTTATGACCTAACCCTGTCCACAGATTTGCTGCAAAGAGCAACTCATGCACCAAGCTCCAGATCAAATTTCCCTTCTTCTAGTTAACTTCTTGTGCCATGGCCCATGGTGGTTTAATTCTAGTTAGAGATTGGTGGATGTAAGAATCAAATATCTCCTTAAGCCAGTTTAGGTAAAGGGAAAGTGCATGGAAGGGACATTGGACAGTCTCACTAGCATCCAAAGTCAGAAAGCAATGAACAGCTTAGCCACACAGGGATCTAAACCACTAAGCAAACATTCAAGGTCTGTGGTCCTCACAAGGTTGCCAGACTGTCAGCAATCACTCTCTCTCCTTCTACTTCTCTCTTCTATTCACCTGCTTCTTTCCACAGATTGTCATGTTTATCAAGGCTTCAACTGTCTGTCCACATTCAACCCACCCTAGTTTGATCCTTCTGCAGTGCCTGCTCCATATTTTACTCTGGCACCTCACTATGACTCTGCTCACTTCTTCACATTTCCAGGGAATCTCATTTTCTCAACCCAGAGATGTTTCTTCTTCTTGAG
>RJWM01052403.1:0-10120 GCA_004363535.1 Dasyprocta punctata | reverse complement strand
GCGGGGCAGAGAAGCCAGGACTCTGCTTCCTCAGAGTCCACGAGGAGGGTGAGCTGGGGAATTTCCACAGTGGAGGGGTGTGGTGAGAAGAGCCTCAGGGGGTGCGAGCAGCGGTCCTGTAGATGAGCAGTGGGGATTTCTGTTAGGAATAAAGTATGGAATCTAGGTAGGAATAATGCATGATGGGAGATTCTGAAGGGCTGGTCGAGAGGTGACAGAAAGGGAAATATGGTGATTTTAGATCCTTTTCCGAGGAGTCTGATGCACAGTGATTTACTGTAAGGTGACGTGGCTGTGGGTGCTGGGACCCATGCTGACGTCACGGTGCTCACACAGCAGCGTTTCTCCCACTCTATTATACATGTGAGTTTCAAACTCTATGAAAGTAGTTAAGATTCAAGCATTCCGCATCACACCGTGTTGGATTGTCTGAGTTTAACTGCTTCCTCCCATTTCATACCCGCAACTCTACCGCGGTGACAGGGTCAGTCATCCCCGTGACCCTGTCACCCTGACCCACCCTGAGAGTCCCCTGCAAGAGAAGTCTGGAAGTGCTGGGCGGCGCCACAGGTACCTCAAGGGGTCACCACGCTGATTCCCGACAGAGGAGGGGGCTGGGCCGCCCCCTTCCCTGCTCCCGGCCCCGTTGGAGGTCTGTGGAGCCCACCGCGCCCGCACCCCGGGCCCCGCGCTCCTTCCCGCAGAGCAGCGGCTCCGAGCGCCCGGGCGGCTCTGCTCCTCCTCCAGGGCGGCAGCGGCGGGGTCCCTGGTGCACGTCCCCTGCTGCGGGTTTGGCTCAGCCAGGAGAGCGCTGCATTCACCTTCCTAGGACAGACTGGACACCAAGAGCCCTGCTGTTTTCCTCATCTGGAAAAGTAAACCCAGATTGCAGAGCTGAACCTGTGGACTTCGGAATAAAGGAGCACGTTCTCCGACTGTCCTGCCCCACTGGGTTATCTGAGCGGGGGCACCAGACTCTCAGGGTTGATACCTGTCCAGGGTGCGGAGATCCCGGAGCAGCCCTGGCCCAGCCTGAGAGGGACAGCAGAGCGCAGTGCGACCCCCAGGGCCCGGGGTGCTCTCCAGGGTGCCGCGCTGCCCCACCCAGGGGAGCCCAGACCTGGGGACGCCGCCCCAGTACTGATCCCGGATCCACAGCCCCCAGTCCTGGCCTTGTGCCACTGTCTTCTGTGCTTCCTCTTCCTCCTCCATTTCATGAAGCACACGCAGCACCGTCCAGTGAGGAAGGCAGATTTAGTCCGTGTTTCCGTGTGAATATGTCTTCGGTATTTGAAGGCAGAGTGAGCATTTTGAACCAAGACTATGTCTGTTTCTTCTCTTTAGAATTTCTTTCATTATGAAATTCTAAAAATTGGTAAACAGTAATTGGTGAGGTTAGATTAAGTCTTTGTTTTTCTCATTAAAGGAGTTGAGGATTTTACCATTCTGTTATACTCGATTCTGTAAAATGCACATTTCTTTTGTATTTCTGCTTCCTTTTTAGAGGGATCTCAGCAAAAAGCGCCACACAGAGGCTGCGGTAAGAGTTTCTCAGACCCGATGCACAGCCTGGTCCTCTTCCCTCCCCTTTCCAGGAGGTGGGCCACTTCCCTGTCCTCTCACAGCAGTGCCACAGGGCAGGGACATCCGCTCACGTGACCTGTCCGTCTCATCCTGCTGCAGCTCCCCCAGTGCAGACGGACCCTCGTCAGGGACAAGTCCACCCCGGAGTGCACAGTGCTGTGCTGTCTGTCACTGTGTCCTCCGGGCTCTGGCACTGGTCCACGTCCACACCCACATGTCCCTGCCCCTGGCCCTGTTCTGGCTGGAAGCTGCCCCTGGGTGGAGACTGACTCATGGGTTTTAGGACAGCGTGAGGCAGAGTCAGTGCCCTGCTCACAGCATTGGGGTAGAAGTGTCTCACACTTGAACAGTGAGACACGGACTCATAGGTTTGTGCAGCCTCATCAAATTCACACTGTAACTAAGGGCATTTTACTCTAGGGAGAAAAGCTCATATATTTCATGGGATCTCCAAATTACCCCTTGTGGGAATTTACACAGAACCATTAATCTGTCAGGGTCTCATTATCTAGCATTTGTCCTGAATGCCAAGATTATGTGGAATTTAGAAATTTTTTCATTTACACTATAAATTATTATTCTCTACCTTTTGAAGTTCTGAATATCTATTTCTGCAACAGTTAATAGTTTGCTGTTTACGCTGCTGTCTCTTACTATGGAAGTTGGTCAGTGGTCAACATTAGGTCTGGATAAGGGCCGCTGCCTGTTGCAGGAATGATGTTATGGAGGCAGCGGAGAAAACCTGGAGGGGTGGGCATGAGTGTGCACATCAGTGTGCGGGCACTGCCTGGTGTTAGACCCCTGGGCACAGGACTGCCATTCACACACAGGACTCGGGCACCAGACACAGCAGGGCACAGCTGAGCCACCTGAGCGGGGTCTCTAGGACCTCAGGACACTCACCCTGATCTAGTCCAGTGCGTGTGGAGGAGCCCAAGAGATATGCAAATCTCTGGGTGTCATAGAGTAGAAAGCCGAGACTCCCCAAGCTCAGGCCACAAGGGCCTCACCCCATCTGTCTCCCAGAATCCCTGAGTTCTAGGCACACTCAGCATGGAGTGGGCATGCAGGCTCCTTTTCCTGCTGGTGGCTGCCCCAGGTAAGGACCCAGCACCCAGGGCTGCAGAGGAAACTCGGCCAGCAGCACTGTGCCCCACACCCCTGTGTCCTCTCCACAGGTGTCCACTTGCAAATCCAGCTGGTGCAGTCGGGGCCTGAGCTGAAGAGGCCTGGAGACTCCGTGAAGGTCTCCTGCCAAGGCTCCGGGTACACTTTCACCGATTACGCTATAAACTGGGTGAAGCAGGAGCCAGGGAAAGGCCTGCAGTGGATGGGCTGGATCAACACTGAAACTGCAAAGCCAGCATATGCTGAGGGCTTCACAGGACGGTTTGTCTTCTCCCTGGACGCCTCTGTCAGCACAGCCTATCTGCAGGTCAGCGGCCTGCAGGCTGGAGACACAGCCGTGTATTACTGTGCCAGGCACAGTGTGCAAACCACATCCTGAGAGTGTCAGAAACCCTGGGGGATGAGCTCGGCCTGGCCGGGGCAGCAGCAGGCACAGCCTGACTCTGGCTTTTCTTTGATTTGGATTATGAATGCACAGGAAGGACATCGAGGAGACCGACTTCTGGTTCTCTGTTGTACCAGCTCACTTTCCTTGTCAGTCTGAGTGTGTAAAGGAGCCCAGGTGATTGGGTGGTGACTGGATCACTGCCGAGCACAGATGAACGTGGTGCTGGAGGTGGGCTGCAGCTGCAGGAGGGGTCCCTGGGGCTTTGCCTTTCAGCTGTGTCCCCTGCTCCTTCTCTTCCCCTGTGCTCTGCTCCCCGAGGAGTTGGGAAACTCCTCCACAACCTGTTTTCACCTTGCAGCTTTTCTTTGGGATTCTCCTGAGCATGGATTAAATCATCTGAAACTGTGATCCAAACTTCTCCTCTGGGAAGTTGTTGCTGCTTAAAATGTGATTCATGAAGGACAAGAGATGCCGGGTGTGTGATTGGACATGACTAGGACACAGAGAGGAGGGTGTGACAGTTTCCTGAGTGGCCGTCTCTGTGTGTGCAGGTGTCCAGTGTGAGCTGCAGCTGGTGGGGTCCAGGGAGGCTGGGTGCTGTCTCAGGGTCCCCGAGACTGTGCTGTGCAGCCTCTGGGTACTGCGTGCACTGGGACTGCCAGGCTCCAGGGAAGGTCTGGTTGGAAAAAGAAACAAATATAACATCGCATTGTATTGTCCAACTTTAACCTTACCTTCTTCCTCCCATTTTCCTTTCCTTACAAAAGCAAAACTCAGTGAATGTGTTGTGGAAAATTACTGGAGAAAATGCCATGTGGCAGGGCCAGCCAGGATGAAAGTTCCCGTAGATTTAGATTTGGTTTTGTTCCACAGCCTGACTGTGGAGAGAGAATGTCTCAGGCTACAGAGTCTCCACCACAGATGGCAGGGGCTCCTGGGAGGAGCAGGCGGATGGCACCTCTGTCCTTCTCTGGGCCTTGCTCCTCTGCCACAGGGCCGCAGGCCCAGGCAGGAAACCAGCGGAGACAGAGATGGTGAAGGCTTCTTGTTGCTCGGAATGCTGCACCTGTTCCTTTCACCTAAGACGTCTCTGTGGGTGTGAACTTGTCCAGTAAGGTGAAAGGAGGTTTTTAGAGTAGTTCATTCAGACCAGAACGGAAGAAAGCATTCTCCTCACAGCTGAGGTGATCCTGTTTAGGATTCGCTGTGCACGACACTCCCTGTGTTTTAACAGTTGAGGAGAAATGTCGGCACACGCAGTGCCAAAGGCAGACACTGGAGCACTTCTGGGCCTGAGTTTAGGGAGCAGAATCTGTCCCTGCCCCATGTCAGCCCAGCTGCTGGTCCCTCAGATCCTTTGTGTGCCTCTTCACTGGCCCTTGGTCCTTCCTCAGGTGCACCTGTAAATCAACTCTCAGCAGGGGACACAGGGGCTCTGTGTGATGTCTCAGAGCAGGTATGTCACATACTCCGTCCAGTGTCATCTCTGTTTTCTGGACGTAGAAAATTCTGCAACCCAGTCATAATTATGAGAACAAATTCCTTGCATCCCAAGTCAGGATTATTTCCCTTTTATTTTCTAAACATAATCATTCTGCTTAAACCCGATGTGGTCACTGTACATATTGAAGATTGAGCCCGAATATAACCCTTTCTCTAAGGTTCTGAGAGTCCCCACAGACAATGCACCATCCAAACAAGACAGGTGCTTCATTTTGTGGTTGTGTTTTCATCCTGCTTAGTCTGTGTTTCTGTTTTACAAACACGTCGTTAAAACTGTGGCTTCCTTTCTTCCTTTCTTCCTTTCTTTCTTCATTCTTTTGTTCCTTCCTTCTTTCCTCCCTTTCCTCCTTCCTTCATTCTTACCTTCTGCTAGAAAGAAAACCTCTGAATTTCTTCCAAATAATTCATCATAGAAAAAGCCTCAGTGCACATGGTATGGGACCATTACAACCTGGGTATTTTCTCCATCTTGATTTCATGGACAAGTTGTAAACGTGCATCAAAAGCAGATATAAAGATAAATCACTAATTTTTCATAGATGAACTGCAGATACACTTTATTCAAACAGAATGTCCTGCTACGATGTTGGACTATAAAGACATACACATATAAAGGCACAAATGACCTTGGATATAATGGAAACAAAGCGAACTTCAACTTGGCCTGTCATACGACATTCTCTACGAGACAGGGAAGCTCCAGAGACCTTTCAGAGCAGAGAGCATGAGCTTCAGAGCCTCCTGCTACATCAGTAGGCATCAGGAAAATGGAAATATAATTACAATGAGATTTATGTTGAAAATATTTTGGTGACTAATATTAAAAATAAATGCTAGCGCCGGGTGTGGTGGCACAAGCCTTTAATCCCAGCACTTGGGAGGCTGAGGTAGGCGGAGCGTTGTGAGTTCGAGGCCAGCTTGGGCTACAACGCGAGCGCAACGCCAGCCTGAGCTACATAGTGCGACCCTGCCTCAAAAAAACCAGGGCTGGGAGTTTGGCTCAGTGCCTTAAGCACCTGCCCTGGCAGGCACAAGGTTGTGAGTTCAATCCCCGGTGCCACAAAAACAAAAAAACATGCTAGCAAAGATTGTCAATGTTGTGGGCAAAAAAGTTCATGCTCTTTTGTGAGATGCAAAACGTTACAGGTATCATAAAAATCTGTTACTTCCTCAAAGTTAAACATATCATTGCAGTTTTCTTGAACAATTGCACTTCTAGTAATACTCAAACTGATAGAAAGCTGACCAACTGATCTTTCAGAAGGGAGAAAGTAATCCATTAGGAAATAAGTGCCTTTTCAACAAGTAGAATAAGATCAGTTCCAATAAAAATGCACACACAGACAGGAAAATATAAAATCTCTCTATGGTCCCCCAATTAGCTCTAAAGGAGGTACAGATCTAAATGCAAGTCCAAATCTACAAAAGTTTTGGAAACAAGTGGGGAAGTAAAAATTTCCAACTTAATGTTTAGTTTCACTGAAATTGTCAGTTTTATTAAACTTGACATACAGTTTTTTGTCCCCGTCTCCACCTTTCTTCTTAGGACCTCTTGCTGTTGTTTCTGGAATTCATAGGATTCATGCTGTCTACGAATACAGACACAGACAAGGATTATTTCAGCCTTCTCTGTTCCCTGAAGGATTTTTATTGCAGTCATGTCCTTATTTTTTTGTTCCTTGCCCAAGCTGGTTTGGAAACTTCTTCCATGAGTCCTGGTAGTGGGAGTGTGTGCAATTGGCAGCAACTGCACAAAGACTGTGATGATAAAATCTACATGTTGTCAAGACTTCATGTGTGGGGCCATCTTGACAGCAGCTGGCTATTTAATTGGGGGCCCACTTTTCAGGAACAGACATGGTTTTCAGTTCATCCACTGATAAGTTGACTACAAATCTATTTGTCCTGACTGCACCTCCCCGGGCTCTCTGTGCTGCATGGAGGTCAGGGTCGCCATCCTCCCATGGGCATCTCTTCTTGACATTCAGTAACACCTCCCAGTCCTACACCCGCACTGTGTCACCCCTACCCTCAGCCTTGTTATCACTGGCTGTCACCTGCCCTGTGTTTTGCTACCATTCATCTCTGATTTGAATTGTCTGTGACCAACATCCTGCTAAAATGTAGGAGTGCATGGGGTCCTTAGCTTGTATTGGAGCCAGGATACTTTCCACTTTTGTAGATAGAAACACTGGAGAAGAAATTGATACGAAGTTTCAAAGACTCATATCTGATTAGTGTCTACCATATCACAACAGGTGGGTACTGAAAAGTCTACATCACTATCAGGCACAACACCTTTGAGAAGGGTTTCTCTAGAAAGTAAAATTACAGTCACAATATGATGTGTTGACAACCATGATATTCAAATACAGCAGCATTTTGTGCAAACTCAAGAAACAGAGAATGACTCAGCCAGGGCTGAATCCCAGACCACCAGTGAGTGCCAGGCTCAGCAACCCTCATGACCCAGTAGAACATATCAGGAACCAGTGACAGTCACCCTGGCTCAACTTCTTATCCCCTGATGCCACACATGCAAACCACCAAAGGTGCTGGCAGAAGAAATCCGTGTCCCCAGCAGGGCCAGTGTAGAGGTCTCCGACCTGCAGGCAGCATGCAGACAATGTGGACTTTGTCTTCTGTGACTTAGGCTGCTCCTCTGGGTGAGAGCTCTGGAGTGTCTAGCTGTTTGTAGAGACCTGAGAGAGGGAAGGAAACAAGTCACATACCCTTGTGAACAACTGTTTTGAAGGATGGAAGAAATTGAAAAGTCAAACTAGAAAACAAGTTTCTGAGTAGCACCTAAGGAAACCAATAAGAATTGCAAGCTTTTCCATTGACCATCCCCAAACTGAAAACAAAATACATATTACTAAAGATTAAAGAAGATATACAGATGACAAATAAGCACAAGAATGCCATATTCTCATTATTTTAATGAGGGGGCCCCCATTTAAATAACAATAAACCACAAGGTGCTTTTCTCAATGAATCCAGTCCTAGTGTGCCATTACCAGCCTGCTAACCTGCTGAGCAGTACAGTCTCACACTCCTTGCTGGTAGGAATGCAAGAAAGAAAAACTACATAGAAGTCACTGTGACAGCTTTTGCACAGTCAGAAAGCACAACCCAGGGAAAAACATGCTGCAGGTGTTTATCCAACAGATTTAAAAAGAAACAGAGTGGAGGATGGAAGAGGTAGATGGATGGGTACTTGGGGACAGCTCCATAGGAACAAGAAGCTCTGATGTGCTTTCACATATTAGAGCAAATATAGGTAACAGTACAGCACTGTGGATTTCACAAAGTCAGTAGAAGGGAATTTGAATGATTGTATCATAAAATGATGTGTTTATCTTAATATAAACTCATCACAAAGTTCCCATGTATGGAAATATCACATGTCACCCCTAAAGTAGGTACAACTTGAATGATTTCAAGTAGAAGTTAAAAAGAAATTAAAATAGAAAAAAAGAAACAGAAAGGTATATTACAAAAGCACTGGCATGAAATTGTTTATTGCTGCCTTATTTATAACTGTGCAATATTGTAAAGAAAGATATCATTCATCATGCAAATTAGCAGCTAAATGTGATGAAAATTTAGAGTAGTACCTTATACTGACATTTTTGTTTTACAAATAAGTTCATTGTACTCTTTGAAATAGTCACTTAGTTGCTTGTACTCAAGATTTTGGTTTTTCTAAAACTGACAAAGTTGATTCGCTCTTATATCCTCCTTCCTTCTCCTGACATTCTGCTCTTACTTGATGAATTGAGATCACTGATTATTCCAAAACTCTCTGCTCCCTGAATGTCTTTTTTAAAATTCAAATCATTTCCTTATTCTTCTCTTACACCCCACAGTTGATGTGGAGAATTCTGTAACAGGCCCTAATGCTGCAGGCAGCTGAGTTAGTTAGAAATATTACAGGCAGTCAGACAGGGACAGGTCCTCTAAGGAGCCAGTGCAGAAGCCCAGATACCTTGCAACTGGAGGGGAGACGGACACATCTTTCTGTGGGCCAGGTCTAAAGGCAAAGAACAAACAAATGCACCCAAATCCTAAGGACTGATATTCTAAATGGTTCTCTATCACCCAGAGAAATTCTGGAGTCAGCATCCTTACCTACTGTAGAAGAGTTACTGTTTTGCACTGTGTCTGTTGGATCTGTGACTCACTTCCTCATTTGTTCCATTTGTCTCTGATCTAATTAATTTTACCTGAGCAATAAGATCTTATTGGTTAGCCATAGTTATGTCCCACCTTATGCCCATCTCATGAGTTCCACTTTTCCCCACCTTGAGCCCATCTCACTCCATGATTTTACTCTATAAAAGTCCTAGGAAAGACAGAGTCCCAGACAACTCACCCAGGACCCCTTCTGTCCCTTTCTTTCTCTCAATAAATATATTCTGTTGTTCTTAAAATTCATTCTTTGATTTTTAGAAAACACAAACTCCTACCAGACCTATAGTGGGTTAAGAATTTCATTCCCCTATATCACTAATACTGTCTGGGTGTCCATATTTTGGAGCATTTCACAAAGATCAAGATGAGAAAAGCAGTATGTTGTGGGGACCTCACCTGGGGGCACCATGAAGTCAGCAGGCCTCTGTTTTGGAGACGCACTTAAGAGGAATAGACATCAATTTAATTCATCCACTGGTCAATCTGCATAGAACCTGATTTGACTGGGTGCTCCTCCCTGGCTCTCTGTGCTGTGCTCTCTGTGCTGCATGGAGATCAAGGCTGCCCTCCTTCCTGTGGGCATCAACCCTGAGCCCTCAATAGCACCATGCAACAGTCAGTGTGAATACATCAGCCATGCCCTTGGCCTTGCTGTCACCTGCCCTAAGATTTGATGCAAATTCTAATCAGATACGATCTCTCTGTGACCAAGAGCCTGCCAAAATGTTGGTGTGCAGGAGGTCACTTTCTTGTATTGGAGCCAGCACATTATCCACTTTGATAGATACAAACACGGGAGAAGAAATCAGTATGAATTTTCAAAGACTCATATCTAAGAGGGATGACAACAGTCCCCAGGCAGGTGGGCCAAGGTAGAGACTGCAGCACCAGCAACAAAAAACACCCTGGTGAAGGGCTTCTCCAGAAACGAAAATTAAGGCCACAAAATGATGGGCAAGAGAGAAACTCTCAACATTTTCATCACATGATGGCCAAATACAGCACCATTCCATGTAAAACCAAAAAGTAGAGCAGATCTGCCAGTGCTGAACCCCACACCAGCAGTGCCAGGTTCAGCAGCTCCCACCACCCAGCACCAGCTCTCAGGAACCCGGGTCACCCTGGCTCAGCCTCTTATACAGCCCGCGAGTCACACATGCAAATCACCCTAGGCGCTGGCTGGAGATATCTCTGTCCACAGCAGTTTGAGTGTGGAGGTCTCCATCCTGCAGGCAACATGGAGATGCTGTGGACCCTTCTCTGCCTAATGGCAGCTCCCCTGGGTGAGAGTTCTGGGGTGTCTACTTGTTTGTGGGAGCCTAG
>RJWM01052402.1:0-10132 GCA_004363535.1 Dasyprocta punctata | reverse complement strand
TGGCTCTGTTACTCACCATGTTGAATCACTGTAGCTAGTATTATTGCTGTAATGTTGATAGCAGTTTCTGCATAAAATTGCTTCTTTGACTTGGCAAAACCAAGAAATGCCATATTCTTTCAAGATTAGCAACCAATAATTCCTTAACCTATGCCACGTATCTAAATTCAGCCTGAAATCTGAAAATCTTTTGAGTATTTTACAATATCCTAAATTACACTTAATATATTTTCATACTCCTGAAGTAAATGTTGCTTCAATAAAGAATACAAAAAACTACAATTAAGCAGTATGTGTATATGTATATTTTTATAGAATTTGTATCCTTAGGGCTGGGAGTTTGGCTCAGTGGCTTAAGTGCCTGTGTATCAGGTGCGAGGTTGAGAGTTCGATCCCGTGTACCACAAAAAAAAAAAAAAAAAAAAAAAATTATCTTTATAAAATGTAAACAGTTCTACTCTGGTATATCTCTTGTGAACCAAAAATAGCAGATAGCACACACCGGGCTGGTATGCTAAGCAAGAAAAATTCTGGGAGAAATTTTAATAAAACTTTGAGAACAGAGTTGGAACAGAGAAAGTGTTCAAGAACGTCAGCGTGTAATATGATAAAAGGGTCACAATCTACACAAATTTTTGAAATGTACAGAGCTGGAAGGAAACAGACTCATCTTTGTATTGTTGTACTCAAGTAAAAATCATGGCAAAAAGAACTGGGAGGATATCATTGGGAGTCTTCCTGAGAATGCTAAAATACCGAACAATAGGGAGGGAGGCAGAAATACATTACTCAGGCACACAAATTGAAGGATGAACATTTTACTCAGATTTTATTTATTTTAATTTTTTTTTTTTGGTACTGGGGATCAAACTCACAACCTCAAGCCTGCCAGGCAGGCACTTATGCTACTGAGATAAATCCCCGGCCCTAATTTTTCAAGACAGGGTCTCACTACGCAGTTCAGGCTGGTCTTGAACTCACTTTGTAGCCCAAGTTGGTCTCAAACTCACAAGGATCCTCCAGCCTCTGCCTCCTGAGTGCTGGGATTAAAGGAATGCACTGCCACGCCTGGCTTTACTTAGATTTTAAAGCATTCACATCTATGTTTCTGTCAGCTGTTAGCTGGGTTGATAAAAGCCCTGAGTGATTTTTTTATTTTTTGAGTGGGGAAAGAAAATTTATTTAGCTCACCTTTTTTTTTTTTTTTTTTTTGGTTGTTTTTTGTTTTTTTGGTACCGGAGATTGAACTCACAACCTCACGCCTGCCAGGCAGGCGCTTACACCACTGAGCTAAATCCCCAGCCCTTTTGGCTGTTTTTTGACATGAGGTCTTACTGTGATGTCTGGGCTGATCTCAAACTCCTGGGCTCAGGCAATCTCTGGTCTCAGTCTCTTGAGTAGGTGGGATTACAGGTACACGCTAGCATGCCCAGCTATTCAAGCCTTTTAAACCTTCACTACGGAAAAGATTTTATTCATGCAAAGAATAATATCTACAGTTGTCTATTTTCATCTATTTTCTAAATATTAGTTAATAAAAGGTGAGTAATGAGAATATTTAGTCTACAATTCTGTGAGTTACTAATGAAATTTTAACTTCACTTAAGAGAAATTTCTCACAGTAAATGTTTGAGATGTTGTTCAACACCAATATAGATTCCTTCCTTCATGCCTATAGGTCCTTTTCTGAACGCTTCTAAGAACCGTATATCCAAGAGAAGGCAAGGCTAAACTGCTGTGTCTAATGAAGTAAAGTTCACAGTCCAAATCTGCCTAATCCATAAACAATGTAAGAAGATTTAAAGAAATGAGATTTAGAACAATTATTTTGCAAAAATACACAAATTTAATATTTAAATAAAGGAATGAAACATTCATCCTTGATTAAATACAATAAACAGTAAAACTAAAATTGGTCCTTCCAGGACTATCAGTTATGATAATACTCATATCAAGGTCTGTCAGTCATGCACATTAAAATATAACTTTTTCTTACTCTCCTAAAACACTAGGATTTGGTATCACAGTATAATAGGAAGCACACAGAATTTGAAAGTTTAAACACTGGCTGTTACTCACCATGTGACCTGAGGCAAGCCACCAGCCTGTTTTTAATTTTTAAAAAGGCAATATCCACCCAGAAAGTACAGATAGGATGAAATTGATAACACCTCAGTAAGCAGCATCAATCTACCTTCTTTCCTCATCTCTTTAGCACATACCCAAAGTGCTAACTACCCTAAAATTTCTTTTCTTTTCTTTTTTTCCTTGAGATAGGGTCTCCTATGCAGCCCAGGCTGGCCTTGAACTCACAGTGATCCTCCTGCCTCAGCCTCCTGAATGCTGGGATCGCAGCCATGCACCACCATGCCTAGCCTACCCTAAATTCTTGTTTGTCACCCTGCTTCGCCATCCTACCTTCAAATTGTTATTATTGCTTGCAATCTTCTATAAACATTCCTTCAAGAATCCACTGTGTGCACAAGTGGCGCAGACTCCCCGAAGAGAAAGATCAGCACCTCCCAAGAACCCGCCATGTTGGGTCAGAGAAGATCCAACCAGAAGACAACTTGTCAGCCTTCCTGGTAAATGGAGCAATGGGTCCCAGGAAGAGAAAAATCAGCACCCTCCATGAGCCTACCAGTGCACAAGCTTGGACTCACCCCTCCCGCCCTATAAGCAACCTGCTGGTTAGGAGGACCAGCTAAGTTGATAGCAACTAAGGTACATAAAGCTACTAAATGCTTGTATTGATTGGTTGATTTTGCAGACCTGGGGCCAGCAGTCTGAGCAGCTCTTGGGATGACGACAGTATGCAATGTAGCAAATACGGGGGATTTCCTTCTATCTTGTCTTTGAGGCCCAATATTGTTCTCATTGTTTTGCTTTAGTCAATATTCTGTTTTGATTTGTTTTATTCTGCTTTGTTTTTGATTTGCTTTTGCTATACCTGATGGAATGAACAACTATTGTGAAGATAAGATATACTAAAGTAGCTATTGTTTTTCTACTATCCTGCTTTGAAGTTCTGTACCAATTCTACTGTTTTGTTTTGATTGACTTTGTTCTGTTTTGTTTTGTTGGATTTTTTTATCTTTAACATAAAATTTTTTTAAAAAATAGATTTTTTCAGCCAGGTGTGGTGGCATATGCCTGTAATTCCAGCACTTGAGAGGCTAAGACAGGAGGATCTTTGTGAGTTCAAAACCAGCCTGGGTTACAAAGTGAGCTCAAGTTCAGCATGAACTGCATAGTAAGACCTGTCTCAAAAAGACTGAAAAAAACCCCCTCAAAAAAAAAAACCATATAGATAGATAGATAGATAGATAGATTTGTCAGTCCTGGTATGTACTGATGGACATTTAAATTGTTTCCTAAATTTTGCTTTTACAAGTACTCTGTGATAGCTTCTTGCATAGAACTTTTTTAAAAAAATTTTTTGTATTTAGGATTGAACACAGGGCCATCACACTAGCCCTTAAATTTTTAAAAAATCATGACAGGGTTCTGCTAAACTGCTACATCGCCCAGCCTGGGCTTATTAAACTTTCTATCTTCCTGCCTTAGCCTCCCAGAAGCCTGGGATTACAGGGATGTACCACCATGTCTGGCTTGCACGCCTTTTTGAGTGTGCATGAATATACATGAAAAGATATGTTACTAGATGTAATCCCTGGATCAAAGAATTTCATTTGTAATTTAGATATATCTGCCAAATTGCCTTTCATGGGTCTGTAACAATGTACTCACTGTTATCAAACTTTTGTATTTGTAATAATCCAATAAATGGAAAAATGGGAAAAAAAAAAAAAAAGGAATCCACTGTGTCCTCTCCTCCAAGACACCTGTCCAGGATCCTTACCAGAGAATTTATTATTCACCCCACCATGTGTTATCCAAACTTACAATGTAATAAATAAAAGGTAGTTCTTATTTTTGATTGATGTCATGCATGTGTTTTATTCCTCCTCCAATCATGCAATCCTCATAAGTACCCGATAAAGTAGGTATTGTTATTCCCTTGCATTTATCAATGAGGAAAAAATAGCTTGGTAAAAGTCACTTAAGTACTAATTATTACAAATTACCACTACTACTAATTAGTAATAATTAGTAGAAATGGGATTCAAAGCCAAGTCCCTGACTCCAAAGCTATTGTGCTGCCTTGGGGAAAGGGGTGACTTTTACACCTCTGTAGCCTTAGGAAAAGGGTACCACACCTGGCATAATGTTTGATGAATAAAAAAGGCAGCGAGTAAATCTAGTCACTGAACTGCTTACCAAATTGCTTAGGATCTGGGGATACAAAATGATCTGACAAGGTCTGGCCTCAAAGAGCTTGCAATCAGCTTTCTTGAGGAGAGAGATAAATAACCAGATGATAGCAGTACAGTGTGTGGTAAGTGCCATTGCTGTGGGCAGGCTGCTGAGAAAATATACAGGGAAGAAACAACAAAAATGTAATGGAAATCTGGGTTTGGTTTCTCCTTTTAAAAACAAAATTATGAAGATTCTACTACTATACTGACATTTGAGGAGCTAGCATGCAAAAAATGAATGATTTATTGATTGATTGATTGATTGATTGATATCAGGGAATTGAACTCAGGACCCTGTGCCTGCCAGGCAGGCGCTGTGCCACTGAGCTATATCCTTGGCCCATGAATGTATTTTTTAAAATTAAATTATCTCTATTTACTTTATCTCACTCAAATTGTCTAGTTTAAATATCATTTTAAAACCTGTATTAAAGGACAACAGTTTTCTAACTATGTTCAATTTACATGACACTACATATTTTCTCTCCCTACAGATATAGAGGGGAAAAAAGAAAACAAAACAACAACAAGAAGAACTACTGGTTACATAACTATCCAGTGTTAATTAAAAGTACCTGTAACAAAACCACAAACAAGGTAGGATTTTAGTTTTAAACTCAAGAGAACAAAGGGCTGAAATATTTCAAGCAAATGACACAAAAAAAGCCAAAAACAAAAACAAAAGCAAACAAAAAAAACCAAGTCTATCCTCAATAACATTTTATTCCTTGCTTTAAAAAAAATTTTTTTTTATCTTCCTTCTCTCCAAATTAATCCTACAATAAAGGTAATTTACATATGACATTCCCAGCCTTTTCTCAAGTGGATATTATTCTTTCTGGGCTGTCATAAAAACACCAAATAAAACAGCTGTATTGAATTCACGTTAGCTGGGCATGGTGGTACAAGCCTGTAAGTCCAGCACTCAGGAGGCTGGGGAGGACTGCTTCGAGTTCCAGGCCAGCCTGGGTTACACTGTGAGTTGAAGACCAGCCTGAACTTGTCTCAGCAAACAAACAAAAAGCCCATAAAAAAAAATTAAACATAGTTTAGATTATATATGTCACTTCTTACATGTTCAAAGCAGTTACTACAGAAGAAAATAAATTAAGCCTAACAATGTTACTTTATTAAAAGTTTAGGTACTGCCAAATTTTTTACAGCTGCTAACAGACTGTCATTTTAATGTTCTCTTCTAATCAGAAGACAGTTTCTCCAAACAACCTAGGTCTAGCAAAGATAAAATAAAATACAGCAAGGATGGAGAAGGGACTAGAAAAATGGTGAGAAGTGAAATGAAGTACAGAGGGACTTCTAAGTTTTGTGAAATTAATGAAGATGAAATAAAGACAAAAGCTTAAAAACGCATTAAAATTTAAGCAATTACAAAAGTGCAGCTTCAAACACACACATGCCTGAGAGAGAAACTCCTGTGAGCTGAATCAGACACAAGTTTAAAGTAGGTTAAACTTGCTTTCAGCTTCTTATCACCCTGACTGTTCAGCAAAATGAAAATAACCCAGTGGACAAAGAATTGACATAAAACCTTTTTTTAATTTCACCTAACAAATTCTTTCACTTAAAGGAAAAAAAAAAGGAGGATTTTTCTTCATAAGCTTTTATTAAACTTAAATTATCCCAAATAAGTTAAAGCTTCTTAAAAAAAAAAAAAAAACCTCTAAAACTTGATTAGAAACCTAATCAACAGCTGTTTACAGCAAGGAACTGCAGTGTTACTTGCTATAAATTATGATGGTGGCAAACCTATGGCATACGTGCTGCAGCCGGCCGTTAAAAGCTCTGAAAGGTTCACCATCACTGGTATAGAAAAAAAGTTAGAATCACGGACTCATGGGATTAAGAGGAATTCTGAGAGTTTCCCTTGGGTTTTATTCACATAATAGAGCAGTTGCTGACAATTTATAGATTTAAAAAATGAGAGGTTTCAAACTCTGACTATATTTAAAACCATAATATTAACTAAGATTTTAATTGCATGTTTAAAAATTCAAAACCACAATTCCCCTAGAGAGTATAACTGTTACCAGTTAAGAGAAAATAATAGAGATAAGCACATTCATCAAATAATTTTGTTAAACCTGACGCTATGCTAGTTATAATGATCATCTATTATACCTTTGTCCTTTTTTTTTTTACCTTGTCTTTGTCCTTTTATTAAAGAATTATTACACCATTCACTGATGAATTACTGTTGAGCTGGTAAACTGAGACAAAATTCTAAATAACCTGAGAAGTCACAAGTACAAAGTCCATAGTACAAAGCTACTGAACCATGCTCCCTCTTTATATAATATATAAACTGCTAAAGTTAAATTTCACTTTGCTAGATACAATCTATGTGAGTGAACTCTAAATTCTGTGTAAACTGACTTTTCCTGTGCCTTTGTTTTTGCTTGAAAACTCTTTTCATACACTGCCATGATTCAATTTCACCTGTTGGTAATGAACTCATTGTTGGGAAAAACAAACCAGTGTGTGAAAAAAGTAAGTTATCAGATACACAAGCACATGAAACAAATGACTGAAAAACACTTTGACCACACTTTTTTTTTTCCACGCATGAGGCAGCCTTCTGAATTTGGTATCTTAGTTACCATTTGTCTCACAAAAACTCTATAGGTTCCAAAAACTTCCAGACTAAGGACTCACCTGGTTCATCTGCAGCCAGAAGCCCGGGTTTTAGTTCTGTTAAACTGGGCTCTTGAGAGACCGAAGCTGCTGCCCCCTCCTCGGGGTCCTCTACCTTAGTCACAGTAAAGTGCGGCATTGTTATGGCAATGCTTTTGCTCTTTCTGTTTTGAACTTCCTTCCACTCGATTTTCCCAGCCTACCTCTCCCTCTTCCTTTCAGATTCTGATTACTGCTCCCGGGAGGGAAGGGCTGGGAATCGGGAAGTCCTGGGGCTCACGTGACCTGCAGCGGTGTGAGTGGGGCCTCCTAGACACGCCTTCTACAGTGTTTATCTTTCACTTGGAAGGATTAGTTACACCGCCCCTGACTTATTGTTAGTAACCTAAAGAAACGTAGACTGTTGGGGCTGCTCTCTCAGGGCTGTAGGAAGCCAGACACTGGGCAGAATTAACCAACTACCAAAGAATACTCCCCCACTTACTTGCCTCACTCACATTACTGCACATCGTGATCTCAACCTCTGCCCTCATATTTCACACAAGAAAGATTAGGGAACAGTTCATTTTACAGACACTTCTCTTTAATTAAAGACTGTAGAAAATAGTTTTAGTTTGCTTATGAGTAAAGCAGTAGCTTGGCGAAGAGTCTGAGGTAGAGTTGGGGGGCTAGACATTTTGATAAGAATTAAAATAAGAGACAGTAAACTAGGATTTGGTCCAGGAATTAACTTCCTCATAAAATACGGGACAAAGCCCTCTCCCTACTCAAGGCACTTGCACAACTACCTACCTATTAAACTCCTGAGTGCTGAGGAACTTAAAATGCAAAACAACTAATTTTCCTCTAAAATGCTAGTTTCCTTACAATCCTACATGTTGAAGAACTGGGTTAGACAACCTGAGTTCCAGTTGGTCATTTTAAATCCACAGAACCATCTGTGATAGATGGCCACTAAACAGCTGGGCATTTCTTGTGCTCTGCTTCCCTATAATTAGCTCTTGGATTGAGGGGTCACTGTGACCACTGACTTGGACCCCTCCTGGAAACCCAGTTGTTACTCTTCATATTTCCAATAAAACTCTCCTAACCTGCCCCTTGAGTTCATGATTTCATTCCTCTATGTCGCTGACATCTAACAAGTTGGGGGTTATTCTTCCCATAATAGCACTATGTCAGTTTAGAAAACATATTTGTTAGGCTTCTGTTGTATCATTTCAAAGTATATGAGAAAGTCATACAAATCAATTAAATTTTTTCTTATCCTTCAGTGGAAACTTATTTAACACTTATTTAGTAACTCCTATATATTTTAGACAAAACATAGTTCTAGAAGCTGTGTATACACAATAACCATGAAGAGAAATTAACTTTCCAAAAAGTACAAGTTTATTTAAAAAAGAAAACTACTTTTATTTTTTATTTTATTATTTATTTATTTTTTGAGACAGCCTGCAGTTCAGGTTGGCCTTGAGCTCACTTTGTAGCCCAGGCTGGTCTCAAACTTGCAACAATTCTCCTGCCTCAGCCTCCTGAGTGCTGGGGTTACAGGCCTGCACCACTATGCCCAGCGAGAACACTATTTTTAAAGGGAAAAGTTCATAACTTATTGTGGTGGACAGGAAGCTCAAACAGTGGTTTATCTTGGCATGGTGGTACATGCCTCTAACTACTCCATCATATTTTAAAAGAAAAAAAAATACAAGGAAATTCCTCTGATTAAGAGGTACATAGTTCCTTTAGCACACACTTAAAATACCATACTCTTGGTATAGTTTATCAGATAACTGTATCAAGTTCTCAGTTGATGACTTTACAGAGTATGAGGCCATACCTCTGCACTCAGCCAGGAAGATTAGTAAACTGAGCTGTGTTAGCTTCCACACTGATGTAATGTAAAGGCTTTTTTGTTAGGAAGTCCTTCCATCTGACAAGTAAGGCTGTGCTAAATTTATTTTACAAAGAAGGAATGATAGTTTGTAATCCTTATTCATTCAAAGATACACCACTTCTGAAAGAGAAGGAACCCGTACTTTGTGCTCTGGATTGCACTAGAAACTTTACATCATGATCTCACTTAATCATGGCAGAAATGCTTAATTAAGAAATTTACACAAACTCACAGAGTTTGTAAGCAGTGAAGCTCAACTTTACCACCACCAAAGCCCTTCTGGTAGGCAACACAGACTGTTTAAAAGAAAGCTCCTACCAGTAATGGCGAACCTATGGCATGCATGTTGTTTTTCTTTTAAGACAAAAGATGTTAACCTATGAGTTGTTTTTTCTAAACTAAAACCTCAGTATTCAAGTTTAATCGCAGTGTCGGCACTTAATTGACAAACAAGTGGGCTTGGGGTTGCAGTGTAGGTACTCAGTCTCTAAAAGGTGTGCCATCACTATATACCCTTACCTAAATTTTATTTCAGGTGCTCCTAATAGCACTGGTTTGCAGGCTTAGTTCTATTTTGGAATCATCTGGGGAGCTTTTAAAACTACTGCTGTCTGAGTCACATTTCAGATATTCTGATTAATTGCTTTGGAATGGACCCTAGGTGACAAAGACTTTCAAAATCCCCTTCAGATGGTTCTTACATGCAGCCAAGGTTGAGAATCACTACATAGGAAAAAGAGAAGTGAACTGTGACTAATCTTCTGTAGTTGATGGACAGAAACAGTGACTGTGTTTATACATCTGAATATAGCACGCAGACAGTCCACATACAAATATTATCCTGTCATCCTTTCTTTCTTAAAAATATCCCCCAGTGAAACACACAGGAATGTGACAAATTCCTGTTAATCTGCAATAGGAGTAACTTATTTACCAACTTGATGCTCTGGTACCACAGTGGTCAGCAATCTTTTTTTGATTTTGTTTTTGGTACCGGGAATCGAACTCACGACCTTGTGCTTGCCAGGCAGGTGTTGTGCCACTAAGCCATGTCTCCAGCCCCTGGTCAGCAATTTTTTATAATAGTTCTCTGAGTGAACTGTAGATAAAAATGCAAGGGAACAGAAAACTGGAGGCAAAGTTATTGCTAAAAATGAAAATAAACCCACCAAGTGGCTTGTACAAATATGTACATAACAGTGTTTTCATAATGTCCCCAAACATTCCTGGTGTACATCCACAAGAGAAAGGATAAACAAAGAATGAAAGTAAA
>RJWM01052401.1:0-10120 GCA_004363535.1 Dasyprocta punctata | reverse complement strand
CACTGACTTATGTGCCCGTGTTTCCTGCCAGTTGTCTTGGAAATCACAGCAAGTGAACGTGGTAGCCCCCTTTACCCCGTGAACACTAGACCTAAGGAGCACTGGCACAATCTCCACGTCCAGCCCACTTTCTTTACAGATGAGCAGTACCCCAAGTCTGGAGATGGGGAGCCCTGGGTATGCTCACTGTCGCCCCTGCTGTGGGCTCTGGTGTTATGAGAAATGATTTGAGCACACAAAGGTGGCAGTCCTTGGTTTTAACCTGCCGAGTGACTCTGCCCGGTGGGCACTAGGGCTCAGGACACCTGCCTGGAGCTGAGCGAGGCCTCCCCTGTGACAGAGGTTACATTTGCCCCTGGGCCCTGCTGGCTACCTACCATGCAGCCCCAGGGCAGCGGGGCAGGGCTGGAGGAGCCCTGCGGAGCCCACACCTCCTCCGGGCTGCCTTGGCTTACGGCCAGGGTTCCCACTGCCGAGCGGCCAGATCACTGGGTGAAAGCACGTATCTCCTTGTGGGTGTTTCTTTCCTTTTGGGGGCTTACGGAAGAACTGGCCTTGGAGAGGCGATCCAAGATACACACTGCCAAAACAATCAGAAGCCTTGCGAAGGAAACCCAGCAGCAACCAAGATTTAGGGAGCTTAAAGACCACCCCAGCCTGCTTTGGAACACTTTTAGGCTGATATTTAATATGCGGGCCACGTGGTGAGCGGCTTCTGTGTGGTGTTTGGGAAGACTAACTGGGATCGGGGTTGCGCTGACCTTGTGGGGTGCTGGTGCGCCCTAAGGAGTCCCGAGAGCTCAGCCTGTGCTGCTCCAGCCCCAGCACCACCCTCTCCATGGGCGCGGAAGGTCCAGCGCTTAGCACCTGGTGGAAGGGCTTGCTTTTGGTGGGGGGCCTGGCCTCCCCACCAAGGTCTACACAGACTGCAGAGTGATCGCTGGTCTCATGTGGGAAGGCACAGACTCGGGCAGCGGGAGGCAGTGGAGGGGCTGAGGATGGGCATTCTGGGGGCTGTGCTCCACGCACTAACTCGGCACTGTCAAGACGCGCGCTGTTTAGAATGGAGTTCCCTGGTTGAGGAGCTGGTCCGCCCAGCCCTGGAACTGCTCAGGCAATATGACAACCCTACGGCTGGACACATCGTTGAATAATTTCAAATGCTGGCCTGAGAGAGAGAGAGGACCTAATTAAATCTCAGGTCTGGGAGTCAGTCAGTCCTCAATTCAGAGGACACAGTCATCCACTTCTGCGTAAGAGTCTTCCTTCCATAGTAACACCTCAGTAGCCAGGATTTCAAATGTCAGGTACCCTTAACTAGCTGGAAAAGAGCAAGAATTAACAGCCGAATAGAAAATGACTCTAAGAGCTGTGAGTGGCGGCTATAGAGTCCATATGTCCACACTTATTGTCCTATCGTCACAGACGGGAGCACCCTCAGGTCGCCTGGGTGACCTTGGGACCCCTCCTTTACACACAGGCCTAACGGACTTGGCCGCCTGATTCCTCTCCCGAAACCAATAAGAGAAAAACACACTTAGGAACGGGGGGAGAATATTACAAGTTTTAATCCATCAGGGCCAAGGAATCCACGGGGACAGCACAACACCAAGAGCGGAGCCCGAACAGCGCAGTGGGGGAGGCGCTCAGAAACCCGAGGCCACGCAACGTAAAGACAACACGCGGGAAAGGGGGTCTGCTGGGGGCCGTCGGTGTGAAGTCAGATTTTATCCAGGGGCCTGGGTTAAATAAAAGAGAAAGTACGCAATGTATTTTACATAGCGTTGTAATAAAAATCGAAAGCTGATCAGTGGCCTGGAGATTTGCAGTATATCCCTGGAGAGCGCTAGCTGGGTGCAGGGGTCCCTGGAAGCGCTTGGCGACCTGTCACAGTCGAGTGCCACAGACACGTAGGGGTCCGGTTCTGCCCCAGTTCCAAGGACACGCAGCCCTCCCAGGGTCACCCCAGGACCTGGAAGAGTCTGGACCACAAGGGCCTCTGCCCCAGCCTCCTGAGTCGCTGAACCTGGGTGCCACGGGAAGGAGGGGGCAGCCTGAGCTTCAGGGCCCTGGCAAATGTCCACCCAAGCCGCTCGGAGCTGCGTTCACAGGGCGGCCACATGCCGTGGACATCCGTCCCGCAAGTCACGTGGGGGTGTCATCGCACACCAGACTCACCTGGGGGTGCGGGCGTGGCCCCCTGGCAGGAACAGGCTGGGTGGGGGTGCAGGGTTGGGCGCTCACTGACCCGTCCAGCAGACATGTGGATATTTTGCCCAGCACCAAAGGCCGTCCCTGAGGAGCGAGGGCTTGGCCGATGGGTGGACAGAAGCCGGCATCACTTCCTGTGGCCCAGGAGCCTCCAGCTGCCGCCAGTGTGCCTTGTGGGCTGCAGGATTCTCACGACAGGAACACTGGCCCTGTAAACCCAGAAGTCCCGCTCCCGTCGGGAGGCCACGGTGAGTCAGGGCCCCCGAGGGAGGGCGTGCCAGTTGGCGCCTTGGGTGGGCAGCACCCAGGGTAAGCCACGGTCCCCAGCCCCACAGTGCGGGAGGAGATGGGTCCCCCTCCTCTGGGACCCGCGCACCGCCGTGTCGGGCGTCCTCGCCCTCAGAATCCCCCGCAGAGAGTGCGGATCGGGTCACCGATGGGGAAGCCGATAGCCGGCAGGGTTAACGAGGCCTCTGCTCCAGGGAGGATTAGAAACCCAGCCCGGCGGGGCCTGAACTTTCCCCCGATCTGATCTGCCTCTAATTGTTACCAATTGGTGTCCCTTACCCTGGGCTGGCTTTGTAATGGAGCCGTGGTTCTCATTTTCCCGTCCCTGGTGACCCTTTATTCTGAGTCTCAGTCATGGGGTCACCGGTTTCCTGGGATGAGAAAGTCTGGCTTTTTGGTGGTTAAAACAACCTATTTTCCTTCTTGCCTAGGCCGGATCCCTTCACTTTATTTTAAGTGGTCCAGGCAAAGCCCCTCGAAACCCTGGAAGCCACGGTCCCCGCGTCCGTTTTAGGGACACAGGCAGGAGGTTCCTTCCGTCAGCCCCAAGGCGCACGTCCCCTCCTCTTGGCCGGAGTGCCAGCAGCGACACGCATACAGAAGGGCATCTGTGGCGATCGGGTTCTGTCCCTGCTGGCCTTTTAGCTCGCACGGCAGGGAATTATCTGTAAAATTGTGAGCTGGTGATTGGTGTAAGTCCCATGCCGTGCCCTCTGACCCCTGACACGGGGAGGGCGTCCTGGGCTCGGTGGGTTAATCCCCGGGGCTGCCTGCGGTCTGCGCTGGATCAGGTGTCCGAAGCGTGACCCCTTCCAGGGAGAGGGTCCGGGCGGAGGCAGGTGCTGGGGGCCGGGTGCCAGGCAGGGCCGCGGGAAGGGCCAGCGCGGCCGCTAGCTGTCCCTGGCTGCGTGGATGGAATCTGGCCGCTGGCTGGGCAGTGGCAGGGTTTCCGTCTGCCCGGGGAGCCCGGCTTGAAGCAGGGAACAACTCGGCAGGGCTCGGGCAGCAGGGGCACCTGAGGCTGGGCACACGGGTGAGCCGTCACCAGCCAGGAGGGGAGAAAGGGTTCCCAGCACCCCAGCAGCCAGAAGTCCACGGGAGAAGCCCTCCCGCAGGGTGCAGGGATGCCCCTGGGACCCCCCAGGTATGGGAAGGTGGGGGTACGCACGCACACTGTGTGCATACAGTGGTTAGTGTTTGCTTTGTTACTTAAAGAATTTTAAAAATTGTGCTTTAAAGTATGGATAATAAATTACATATCAGATTGTATCACATAAATGAATTTGAATCGTAAACCATGAGTGTATAATCTTTAAAAAATCCTCTTAGATCGCAGAGTCGGCTGTGTGGCACTGGGCACGCGTCGGCGGAGGAGCCTTGCGGGGCTGGCGTTTTGTCCCCGCTCGTGTCCTCCTCCCTGGTGAGAGGCCGGTCACGGCCCCCAGGTTGTCGTGGCCAAAGCCCCTGTGGCCAGTTGCCCTGGGCAGCAGCACCAGCCCGCGGTGAGAACCCTCGTCCCGGACGCCGCCAGGCTGTACACTGCGGTAGCAGCGTCTGCCCCAGCCAGCAGGGCCACCCCGCAGCGCCGTCCCAACGCCCAGGCGTGACGTCGGGGCTCGGCTGTCGCCCCCGGCACCTGAACAGCTCTGCATTATTAAGGCTGCCGGATCCGGTCGTCCTTGCCCAGTTTTGCGCCTCTGCAGGAAGGCGGTGGGGCGGGGGAGGCTGTCGTGAGATCCGAGTTGACCATCAGTGTTCTGGTGAATTCCTGGATAGTTTTAAATGCTAGATAAAGGAAAGGTTTACTTCTGCTGTTTGGAAATAAAATGGGTACGGGAGCAAAGCTCTGGGCAGTGTTCTCCCGAGGTGAGGTGAGATTCAAGTAGGCTGCAGAGAGCCGCAGGCAGGGTAAACCCAGTCGCCAGGCAGAAGCTCTGGGCAGACACGCGGGCACCAGACCCGCGGAGCTCGAGGGGTGCGACCTCCAGCACCCCGTGCCTGCAGTGTGTGTGAGGTCCCCACCACCAGTGGGTGCGTGTGATCACAGAGCCATGGTGCGGGTACCAGGGACGGAGTGGGGTGAGACTGTGGGATTGAACGTCTAGCAGTTTCGAGGGACAGGTACAAAGGTGATACCCCAAAGAAACGTGGTGTTTGTGCTGCAGCTAAAAGCAGAGACTGAGGTGCTGGGGGAACAGCTTCCCCTGACTGCAGGAGGCTGAATAAACCATCCGGTCACAGCCTGGGGGGCAGACCAACCCCCCCCCCGCCCCCTCTATGGAGTAATAAGATCCAAAATGTGCAAGAGACATGGTAATAATGAAAGGGAAAGAGAATGCTCAAAAGGAAAGAACAACTGGGATGGGGGAAGGAGAAAAGGGAGAAAGGAGAAGATTACATGCCTGTAGCTGTACACATACAACTGTACATATGTATAAGTATGCGAGATACATAACTATACTACTGATTCTGTTAGTTCATCCAAAAGAACAGTTTGTGTTATCACTGTTTGACTGTTTGATCATTTTTATGCCTAGATCTTATAACCTGAACAATTACTTCTAAGACAACAGTATGCAACATATTAACTAGTGTTGATTTCTTACTGTTTTTTAAAAAAATTCTGTACTATTTCTATCCTTTTTTCTGTTTTGTTTTTTAAAATAAAAAAAAAGAATGTTATTGCCTGAGAATTATTTTAATTCTTTTCAAACACAGCTGTTGTGTTTGTTGTGTGACTCACGGGAACGTGAATGTCATGGAGGCGCAGGTCCCATTCTCCCCAGGGGATTAACCCGCATTTCCGTGGCTCCAGGACTTTTTCTTCAAGTCTCTGCTTTCAGGTGTCTGTCGATGGTCACGTGAGAGTCAAGGCTGAGTTTGATAAACAAGATGCAAATCAATTATCGTTAGGAAGAACTGGTAATGACATCAGTAACTAACCCCTCTCTAAACTCATTTCTAATGCAATGTAAGACTTCTAAGCCAAGTTTGGGGGTGTACCAGTCTGTGATCTTAGCGTTCCAGGAGGCTGAGGCAGGAGGAGCTCGGCCCGGGCAATTTAGTGAGACCCTGTTTCAAAATTTTAAAAAAATGATAATACAATGAATGGCTTGAGATGTAGCTCAATTTGAAGGCCCTGGGTTCATTTGCTAGTAACCCCCCAAAAAGCTATGTGAAAAACAGTCAAAGCTGCACACACACACACACACACACGCAGGCGCACACACACACGCGCGCGCAGGCACACACACACACACACACACACACACTCGTACCATGGCCCTGCAGCCGCGTCAGCTTGTTCCTGAGCTCAGACACCCTGCTCGTGACCCGGGCCCATAGCTGCCTCTACCAGCCTCAGTTTCCCAGGACCCAGGCTCCTCTCTGGTTCTCCCTGACCCGGCATCTCAACGTCAGGGTCCCAAACTTTGTGCTACTCAAAAGCAAAGGAAGCCTGGTGTGGTGACACAGGCTTGTGATCCCAGCACTCTGGGAAGCTGAGGCAGGAGGATCAAAAGTTCAAGCCCAGCCTGGACTCTTTAGGGATTCACCGAGCCCCTGTCTCAAAATAAAAAATAAAAAGGGGTGGGATGGAGCTCAGTGTGTAGGCCCCGGCTTTGATACTCAATGCTACAGAAATAAACGCATTTTATTTAAAAAGTCGAAGGAAGAAAAGTGCTGCCTCGTGTTAGAAGGCGGCCTGGTTCTCCAGGGTCCTTGGGGTCCGGGGCGGCTCGGCCGGTGCTGGTTCATTCCGGCTGAGGCGGATCTTCCTCTCCTCCCTGGGCAGCCTGGGCCCTGGCAGAGCACACCCCGCCCAGGAAACGCCTGGCTGTGCTCGGGACGGGATCGCTGCCGGCTCGGGCTGACCCAGAGGAGGGGCTCCGGGGGCCACGCAGGCCGCGCGGTGCAGACGCCGGAGATGCTCCGGAGCTGCGTCCCTGCCTTTCCGGGCTGCCACTGCGCCACCGCTGGGGTCTGGAACCAGGACCTGGTGCCCACTGCTCTGGAGGCCGATGGCTGGGACTCAGGTGTCTCTGGGGTGGCCGGGGCCAGGGCCGGGGGGCTGCCCCTGGTGCTCTGCGACCACGGCGGCAGCTCCCAGATCTCTGCTTCTGTCCCCCTGGGGGGGTCCCCTGCCCGCCTTTGAGTCTCATAAGGACACCAGTCACATTCAGTGAGGGGCCCTCGCTGCGAGGGTGACCTCATCCTTGCTGATCATATCTGCGTGACCCTGGAGGAAGGCCGGCTCTGCGGGACGGGCGAGGACTTCAACACGTGTCTTGGGGACACGGTTCACAGTCCCTGCAGCCTTGAGACCTCTCCGCTCTTTCTGGAACCCACGGTGACGCCGGGAGCTCGCAGGGCCCTGTCCGCCTGCCTCGGGCCCCCGGATGGCCCCGGCTTTCAGGCTCTGAACGAGTGAATCCCTGCAGCATGGTTTTAATCGAGGGCCAATGGGCTGTGTCACGACATCACCAATAAAGTGAACGAGACAAAGAGGAACAACCCGAAGCACGGTGCGGGCGGGACCTGCCGCACAGCTGCACTGTGTAGACAGTGAAGGCCCCGCCCTTGACACTCACTGCAGGTTCAGCTTGGTGTCCCGGAAGCTCTGTGGACGCTGCCTGCTTCCCACGGCGCGCCCAGCCCGTGACCAGCTGGTCAGCATGGGAGCCGCGCTGCCCCGCAGCGGGTTCACCCGGAGTCAGGGCTGTGCTGAACTCCTGTGCTAGGCTGGCTGCCTGCAGGCCTGTAGGGTGACCGTGTCTCCTGGGGCCCGGGTCACTACGCGCCCTGACTGGGTTGTCAAGAGACTGCAGGATGGAAGCCCAAGGAGGCCCAGGCTTTAGGATCAAGCTTGGCCTTCCGTGCGGTGTTCAGTTGCGTCCTCCGCTGGGTCTCCTGGGCTCCCCACCCCTCCGCTCACAGACGAACTGAGATCTCGTGGCGTCGCTTCAGGTCCACTCCCGCGCATACGCTTTTACGAGCCTTGCTTCCTTGGCACTAGGGCCGGGTGGCAGTCCTGACCCATGGCGGCAGCACCCTCATGAGGAAGGTGGATGAGGCGGATGTGGGCATACGGATCCGCCTCCCAGACAGCCCCGCCTGCCCCGCCTCGGGCCAGCTGGGCTGCGGGGCCCGATTCCCTTCTGCACCCCTGCTACGGGGGAGAGGGTCCTAGTGGCCAGCCTGGGGGGCCCACTGCGTCTCTGCCATCCTGATGGCACTGCCTGTGACCAGCCTGGCGCTCTGGGTCAGGTGCCTGCTGGCCCCTGCACGCAGCACTGTGCCCCTTTGCATAAAAGCCTGAGGAGCTGGCCCCGGACCTCTCATCAGTGCTCCTGGCACCGCGGCTGCGCTGGGCACGGCCCGGCCCGCCCTCCGCTCTGCTGTCTCGGGAGGAGCCAGGGCTCTGCCCTGCAGCAGCAAGCGCAGTCCTGGGAGCCGCTTCTGTGCCTGGGCTGTGTCTCATCCTCTTCCTGATCCCCGGGCAGTGGGGGGATGGGGGTGGGGCAGGGGAGGAAGGAGAACCCACCCTGCCTTCTCAGGGTCTGGAGGGGAGACGATGACGCAGATGGTGACAGTAACGCGTTGGGACAGCCAAGAGGAAACCTGCTCCCCGGGTCAGCTCCCAAGGCCCGGGCACCGCCGGTCCCCCCTGCCCCCAGTCTCCGTTTCCTCCTCCACCCCCGGGAACAGATTGTTCCCTGCTCTTTCCAAGCTGAGCTGCTGCTGGGGCTGCGCGGGTGGGCGGGCTGGGTGGGTGCTATCTCAGCCCCTCTGTTCCCCGGGAGCCCTCAGAGTCCTGTTTCCGGGGAGGGGCAGATCCTCCCACTTCCGGCCCCTGGGGTCACCATGGTCACGGAGCCCCAGGGCCTTCTCCACCGTAGCCGCTCCTCCCTCTCCCTCGGCTGGGGTCTAGAAGATCAGAGTCAGCACACCTGTCTCCAGGTGTTTCTCAGCGACGGGGGTCACCTGTGTGTCTCGTGCCAGCTCGCAGGCTCCTGAAGCCCTGATGAGTTGGGGGTCCTCCGGGGTGCTGTGAGCAGGAGGGGCGCAGGGGACAGGGCCACCAGGGGCCTCTCTGCTCGCGGACTGCCAGCAGGACTTGAACCCCGCCGTCTGGCCTCGGGCTCTGGGTTCTGAGCCACTGTGACACCGCTTTGATTTGACTTCGCAGCAGGGGCCGCACTGTCTGATCAGGTGGCCCCTGAGCATGTGTGGTGTTTAAATTTAGATAAATTAAAACCAAGCTGTGAGAATCCAGTGCCTCAGTTGTGCTGGCTATGTTTCTTTTCTTTTTTTGTGGTACTAGAATTAAACCCAGGATTTTTGCCCTGAGCTACATTGCCAGCTCACTTTTTATTCAGTTTTTGGAAACAGGATCTCAGCTGCTACATTATCCAGGCTGGGCTGGAACTGGCAATCTGCCTGCCTCAGCCTCCCGGAGTGGTGGGCTGGCAGCCCTGTAGCACCAGGTTCTCTGTGCAGGGATTTGGGGGTGCAGGAACCCCAAGATGTCCGCACATCCTGAGCAGAGAAATGTGGAGGGCTTCATGCTACGTAGCTGAGTAGGACTGAAAGTGTCGTAGTTATCACACTGAATGCGAAACACTTTCTTTTCTCAAGCAACCATTCAGGAAGAAAGATGCGCAAGTTTCGGGCTCCACATCCTGCACGGCTGAGCAAATTTTGAAGTCGGAATGACGGATTTAAACCCCGGTTCTGCCACTCTTACCGGTTGTGTGGCTGCGGCCCGTGGTGTCACCTCCCCCGCCTCCGTTACAGTCCCCTGCGGAGGGGGACGTCGCTGACCGTCTCGCTGCCTTGGGAGAATGGAGCTGAGTGTGGCTGGAACCGCACAGTCCCTGACCTCCTCCCGCCGCGCCTGATTTATAAAACCGGCGGTTTTCCTCGGCTCCAACTGGCGCGAAGACGCCGGGACCCTGGAAGCTCTCACTGCGCGAAGCTCGTTGCCCTCACATTCTTCTCATTTCAGAGGAGCCGAGAAGCTCCAAGAATTCTCCCTGTGTCTGAGACCTCGAATCTCTGTCTTCCGGATCTCCTCGTCCTCCGCCGCGCCATCCAAAATCATCCTCTAACAGGACGTGCTCAGAGGGTGGGCGCTTTTACTAGGCCCCGGCTTAGAAGACAGGAAACTTCACGGACGATTTCCAGAGCCCACTTGGGCATGAAGCGCCCGTCTCCTGCCAGCCAAGTGAGGCCCCCGGGCCCGGTGGCTCCCAGATCAGGCTCCCGGGAAGCAGATTCCTTGGCCACCTGTCGCCCTGGCCTCATGGGGGCCCTGCCCTGCCCTTTGGCAAAGGCCCAGCACTTGCCCAAAGTGGGTGGGGCTCGAGCATCCGTGGAGAAACTGCCACGAGGCGGAGACGTGGGGGGAACTTGGTCACCACCGGTCGGGAGGGAAGTCAGGACCCCCCCAGCCCCAGAAAGCAGCTTGGAGTAACTTCCGGGGCCTCGGCCCCGTCGCTAAGTGACACGCACACCCCGTGGACGAGTCCGTCACCCCAGGCTCCTGTGTCCACACATCTGGCCCTGCCCAGCCCCACTTGGGTGGCCGTGTCACTGCCGGTGTCACCACTCCCCACACCGC
>RJWM01052400.1:0-10121 GCA_004363535.1 Dasyprocta punctata | reverse complement strand
TCACTATGTAACCCAGGCTGGCCTCAAACTCAAAGCAGTTTTCCTGTGTCAGCCTCCTGAGTGCTGGGATTATAGGTGTGTGGCACCATGCCTGGCTTAGCCCATAATTTGCTTTGTATGTCATTAATTATAGAGTCAGTACTTTTTCTAAGTAAGCTTTTTATAAAAGGAAGTTTTGCTGAGTGATAACAAAAATACATCGAAATTTGGGAGATGCATCTAAAGCAGTGTAAAGAGGGAAACGTAGTTATCAATGAGCGTATTTTAAAACAAGAAAGGCAGAAAAACAATGACCTAAGGTTCCAATTTAAGATGCTAGATTAAAAAGAGATTGAAATAAAACCCAAGTAGAATTAAGGAAGATACAGAGAAGAGAGGAAAACAGTAACAGTAAGTCAGCAGATGAAATTAAAACTAAGTCAGATGTGGCACTGTACACATGTAATTCCAGTACTGGAGCCTGAGGCAGGAGGATCAAAAGTTAAAACTCAGCCTGAGCCATTCAGCAGTTTAGTGATAACCTGTCTCCAAATAAAAAAGGGCTGGGGATGTAGCTCGATGTGAAGACCCTGGGTTCAGTTCTCAGGCCTCAAAACGAAACAAAATAAAACCACAAATTACAGCTAAAATCAATTCTTTAAAGAGATCAACAGAATTGACAAACCTGTAAGTGACATTCTTACATTTTGATTTTATCATTCAATTTTTTGTAGAAACACCTTCAAGCCATCTTATATCACTCTAAATTAAAGTGATTCTTTACAATAGCTGTGCAAATATCTTGAGGTAAATGTACTTGTAAATTGCTCAGTCATTCTTTTAGTCACAAGAATTTGTTTTGTCTCCAGTCCTGGGCCAGTAGGAATAAAGCTAAGCTTCTGTGCATATTAGTACAAATTCTGGGTACTCTTATGTCTAGGGATGGCCTTTTAGCAGTTGGAGAGGTGAAGGCTCTTCTATGAATTGTATATTTATAGCCATTACAGCCTTTTCTTCTTGTCAATTTGAAAGGAGTGTTTATATATTACAAAAATTAACTCTATTACCACCTAACATCAACTTACAAAATATTTTCACAAGTTTACATAAAGATTCATTGTGTGTGTGTGTGTGATGATATCAAATCTAGCCCTCTTTTCTGATGTCCAGGTTTGCGTGTTCGGCTATGTTCTGCACCTCTCCATGTCTAAAGGCCCAGGGGTTCCCCTGCCCCTCCTCACTGCAGCCACCCTGTGATGGCAGCGCCCCTTCCCAGGTGCTCAGCCCACACCAGCCGGCTCCTCTCCTCCCCTCGCGCCTGCCATATGAGCCCTGCTTTTCTCCATCCACCAGAGGTCTGCGCCTACTCTCTCTGGGCAGTGTTAAGAGACAGTTCTGGTGTTCCTGCTCTGTCCTCCATTAGGACAGGGCCAGCATTTATATGGCACCAGGTCAGCCGCTCACCTGCACTGAGCCCGGACATCTCACACTGGTGCCGAAGCCACGGCCGGGATCAGGCCTCTTCTGCCTAGGAATCTGTCTCCTGCTTCTTTCCTGCTCTGTCAGGCGCCCGTTGAATGGACCCCTCTGCCCCAGTCACGTGGCCTCTGCTCCTCCCAGGATGGGCTAAGTGTCTCTATCCCTTGGTCTGTACACCTGGTCTTCCAAGTCCCCAGCTGGGAACTTGCTCCACCACCTGCCCCTGAGGAGGCTGCTCTGACCTGGTGTGAACTGTCCCAGTGTCCCCACCAGCCCAGCACCCCAGCTCTGTCTTTTTCTGGAGTCCTTCCTGCATCTCACCTCTTGCACACTTTCCATGGGACCTCAGGTTGGATTCTTCCAAGCCAACCTGAGAGTGGGTGTGAGTTCAGTCATCCAGGTAGTCCCAGAAGGCGCTGGGAGAGCAGGAAGTGAAATAGAAGGAAAAGGTGCTGTCTTGGTGAGATGACAGGCAGGTGACCGTGGCAGGCCTCTGGGGACCTCCGCATGGTCCTTCAGCCAGGGAAGACCTCAGATAAAGGGCCACATGGGCGGCGAGAAGCCTCTGCAGGGTAAGTGGTGACAACTGAGGGCCCTGCTACACTTTTAGTCTCAGGTTGTCACTTGCTTGCCATCTCTCCTGGGGACTGCAAGCTCCCTGTGGCCTGGGGTCCTGACTTTTAGTGTCTTTTGTTCCTCCCTAGCCCTGTGACACGCCGTGTGGGCGTGGTTGGACCTTCTGAATCTGTGCTGTGTGAACAGAGGGGTCTCAGCTGCTGCGCTGGACACTGGGAACCTTAAAGAACTTAAATTCCACGCACAGCGATGTGGTCGGGCAGCTGCAGACCTCACCCTGCCATTGCTTTCTGGGTGGCTTTGGAGCCTGTGATGCTTGTGGCCAAGTTGGTTTCTCAACAGCAGCAGTGCTGGGGAGGGGCTTGGAGCTGCCGATTACAGCTCCCTTTTCACCCGGCATTTGCTGAGGCTCCAAGGAGATGCCCTTTGATGTCGTTGCAGTCATGAGTCCTGATGCAGCCGTGATGGTAATAGTCCCAATTACCCGGCCATCCAGCTCGATGGGACAATCAGGAGCCCAGAAATTGCTCCTGAGTGCAATCTCTTGTGACAGGGTTTTTGAACCTATCTGGTTGATTAGAAGAGAGCAATTGACATGTGTATTTTTGTTTCTTTCTTTGCTGGAGAAGGCGCCATCATTTTAGAAATTGTCCAAATGTTTAGGACCCTCAGGACAGGGGCTCCTGAGCTCCATCTCCATCCCTGATGGCAAAGGTTTCATCTCTGCATCTGTGTTACCCTAGGTTGAATCCTGAATTGAAAGTAAAAGTTCTAAATTTGGTCGTTAGATTATGTGACTGTGTCTTCAGCATATGATTTGGGTGTGAAAATAGTCTTGAAATTATATAAGAAATGTCCTTCAGGAAATAAGCACTGAATGTTAGAGAGGTGAAATAGCATGATCTCAACACACACTTACAGATGGCAGAATAGGAAACACACGTGCACACACATACACAAATGTACACACACACCACACAGTAACTTCCCTGGAGACAGATGACCCCACATGGCGTGCTATGACCAACTGGTGACCTACATAAGAGATGTGATGTTCATTGTACTACTCTGAACCTTTGACTTTTTTTTTTTGTTTGAACTAAGAACATGGGAAAAATAAAAAATGAAAACAGAATTTATAATACCAGACAGGACAGCATCCTGGTTAGGATTGGGGACAGCCAGGATTTCAGCCTGTCTGAGAAACTTGGCTGAATGACACTAATACCATGACATGAAGAAGTATTCTTTTCTTTTGTCTTTTTTTTTTAAGCTCGAAAGAGTGAAATCTAGACAGAGTTGGAGAACAACAGCTTCTGTCTTAATCCAGGGGAAGGTGTTCTGAGGCAGGGTGGTGGGGGTGGTGCAGGACCCAAGGCAGTCACAAAACGTGAGCCAGGCCCGTGCTCACACTTCCTCCAACAGCACTGCTTGAAGTCCAACAAGGACCTTGTAGTCAGGGTTTACAAAGGAAAAGATTTAATACAGGACACATAATTCATAGGATTATTGTATAATATTTACCCAGAGTCAAATGCAAAAGAGTGCAGGAGATCTGTCCACACACTGCAGACCCAAAGAGTCTCATGTACATCCTACAGCAATGTCCTCCACAAGTCCAGCTGGAGGCCTAGAGCCCAGGACCATGTCTGATGCAAGTCTGTATCAAGGCCCTGTACTGGGAAGGCCCAAAGGTCAGTGGTGGAAGCTAGAAAGTCTGCACCAGTGGGCTGAAGGACCTGTGCCAGCAGGCTGAGGGATCTGCACTGGAGCCAGGGGGTGTCGCTCCAAGTAAGGACCAGAGCTCCCCTGAAAAGAACCTCAGCCATCCTCAGCCACAGCAAAGACCTGACTCCTCTAATGATGAGAACAGCTGAATTCACATCAGGAAACTCGGCATGACAAATCTTCTCCAGAAGAATCAACAGCGCACCATCTTGCCTTCCAGTTCTGTTTTTATGCTGTTGACAATCCTCAGGTGGGCCCTCCACACCCAGCACCACGCTGACTCAGTTCAGCTGGGTGTTACAAGCTGACTGTCAGTTACTCCACCACAGACCTGTAGGAGAAAAGAAAAGTGAGGCCGAGTCAGCTCACACACTGCAGGAAACACTGTGCTTCTCAGTGGGCAACTACAGATGCCCAGTAAAGTGACAGGATTAAACCAGTGAGCCATGGGAGAGAAAGGTCAAAGGCTACCTGGGCCAAGAGATCTTAAAATCCCAGGCAGGGTTTACCAGGCCTGGAAAGAAGCTTTGCAGAGGAAAGTTGTGTCTTTAGGCTGAGACACCCCGGGGACGCTGTGGCTCCTACCTAGGCAGAGATCTGGGCAGAGGGGAGGTCTTGGAATGCAGGGACGGTCCCTTTGCTGGATTCGCTGGCCCTGGCTGGCCTTTTCCCCTCAGGGAGCCCCCCTTGCCACACAGCCTGTACAGAACAGGAGGCCCCTGGGGATGGCTGTGCTGGGCAAGCCTGAGGGATAGGGGCTGGTCACAGATGGAGGGGCTTCATTCTCAGCCTGGAACTCTCCTGAGGGAGGGTCTCATGGCAGGTGCCGGCTTCAGCAGGGTCCTGTACTTCATTTAGGGTGAATGTATCCTCTTCCCCAGCCCCACCCAGCCAGGACACCAGCCACCCGCCACCCGGGGAGGAAGGGACGTCTCTGCCACCTGAAGGGCACTTGATGAGGTCCCTTCCTGATTGCACGGCGGGAGAGACAGAGGCAAATGAGCCAATTAAGGCAGCGCACCAACCGCATTCTACATTCCAGTGACTTGAGACTCAATTCCCATGTGGACGGAGTCCAAAATAGAAACCAAATCAACATCTGAGAAAGAAAAAGCCACATGTGATGCACGCATTGAAAGGAAAGATGTCTTGGTTGCTGGGAGCACGTGAGATGGCTCTTACTCCACGGCCGGAAAGGTCACACAGCGTAGCCCAGACCTGAAGCCCCTGGCTCACATGGGAAGAAGTTTGCCTGGGGCCCAGGACAGGTCAGGCCCAGCAAAGGTCTGACGGTGAGATGTTGGGAGCAGGACCAAGGAGGAATGGATCATGTGTCAGCTCTGTTCCCTCTGTCCACACTTCCCAGGTCTGGCGTCTCCTGAGGTCAGGTGACAGCAGGCCAGAAGGGACCAGACCCTGTTTGGCAAAGGACACAGGATGTGAGAAGGGTTGTGGGTGGTGGTAATCTCGCAAGTGACAGGGCTCTTTCCTGAGTGGAGGTCGTCCTGAGGGGCTGCTGTCCCCCACCCCGTGGCTGTCCTGGACCAGGAAGGAGTGACTGACCAGCAAGATGTTACTGGACAGGGTCCAACGAAGGTCTGCAAAGAGGAGATGGAGATTGTCAGCTCACTCCATCCAAGGAACTGAAAAGGAGTTTTCAGGATGTGTCAGCAGGAGGCACAGAGAAGATTTATTTAGCAGAAAAAAGTACACATTCAAAAGGAAGTGTGGGGAGATGTAGTATGCCTTGCAGTATATTTATGTGGTCTTGGGTGATGTAGGCTGTGAGTCCCACTCTGCCAGGTCCCCCGCCTGGTGCGCCGTGTTGGAACGCAGACCGTGCTCCCGTGTCCTGGGCGGAGATCTACTGTCCACTCACTGCTGCTTCCCAGAGGACAGAGGGCTGGGGGCGGAGTGGGGGGATTTACAGGGGAAAATCCGGAGCCCAGAGCCCCAGGTACAGTCTCATGGTGTCTTTAAGACCGTTGGGAGGGAGCCTCTGAGTGGGTACTCCCAAATTAGATACAGTGGTTTTCATCCAAAAGTCAAGGCTATGCATGAGGTGTGGCTATGAGCTGATAAACTGAGACTTAGGGGGAAAAAAAAAATTCATGATTTGTAGCAATCACTGGTTTCTGTAGCAATAACTGATTTCCAGGCTTACCAACCAACACTTTCCTGCCTGTTTTAAGAAGGGCTCAGCACCCGACTGGTGTGAGTGACTGGGCTGGGCTGGGGGTGTCTCCCAGCAGAGGGGGCAGCACCCGCGGGGGGCATCCTGCCTCACACAGCAGGAGGCTGGGCTCACCCACAGGGCCCAACTGACAGCTTCCTGCGGGTTTCGAGGAGGACGGACGCGACAGGGGAGGAGCGGGGGGATGAGGCTGAGCCCTGGGCATCACGAGAGGCTGAGAGGAGGGTGCTGATGAGCACCCGGAGCCTGAGGCACCCCTGGGCCTTTGCAGACAGCTCTCCATCCATCCCCTGCGGAGCGCAGGCCTGGAGGGAAGGAGCTAACAGCAAGCAGTTGCAACTGTATCAGAACAACTACAGGAAAAGCCAGTCCTTGAGTCACTGTGATGATCTGAGAATAGAGGCGCATTGACCACTGCGAGGATGCTGTGAACAGGAGACACAAACACACATCCGCTCTCCCCTCTCTGCTCTAGCTCAGGCCCTTTGTCCCAAGGAGGCGGGGCGCACTGTGGTCCAGAGCAGGGACCCTGAGCAGACGCCTGGCAGCCGCTTCTCACGGTGCCCGTGTCCACTGTGCACCCTCTCTGTGCCTGCGGACCGGGGTGGCGGTGGCAGCAGCCGGCTTGGGAGGAGAGAGCGGTTTATCAGGGCAGAGCCCTGGGAGCATTGAGCCCTGTCGGTGTTTGTAAGGCGGACCACAAAGCCTCGGCTGGGAAACTGCGGTGCCCATGCGACTTGGATTTCCCTCCCAGGGCCTTTGGGCCCATGAAGATGGTCCTTAGGTCACAGGCCATTGTGTCATTACGTGAGGCGTTGTTGCTGGGATGGAAAGGTACCAGTTATTATGGAAGGGACTTCTGGGGACTAGGAGGTGGCCAGAAAGACCAGAAGAGTCACCAAAGAGGTGACACTTCATCTCAGACCTGACAGGTGACCAGATCACTGGAGGTAAGTGGGTGAAGAGAAACTTTCCAGAAAGTGGGCAGTATGTGTAAAGGTCCCGAGGTGCTGGGGGGCGGAGTCTGGCATGGACAAGTATGGAGTGGAGGCTACAGTGGCCATGACCAAGTAGACACAGTGGCCAGTGATGGACATGGGTCTCGTCCTTGGGACTACAGCAGATGCAGGGTGGGCCGGAGAAGCCTCAGGATGTGTCTGGGGACACAGGGGCTATGGGAGGAGCAGCCGAGGGGCAAAATGAAAGAGCCTGACTCGGGTGCACGGCCCGGCACCAGCAGCTAATGGGAGCTTCGCCTTCCACCTGGGCTGCAGGTCATGTGCGGAGCAGGAGACCCACATGTTTCTGGCAAGTGACTTCATGCCCACTGCTGATGCCCCCGCAAAGGGGTGGAATTACTAAAGTTCCTTAAGAGGACAAGTGAGCTCCCCTGTTTCACTGGCCTGTACTGTAGGACAACTAACTGTTTCTGTATCTGATTTGGGGGTACCCTCTCAGAGGCTGCCTCCCAAGGGCCTTAAAGACCATGAGACTGCGCCTGGGGCTCTGGGCTCCGAATTTCACCTGTAAATCCCGCCCCCCGCCCCCAGCCCTCCGTCCGGGAAGCAGCGGTGTGAGTGGGCAGTAGATCTCTGCTCGGAACACGGAGCACGGTCTGCGTTCCAACACAGCGCACCAGGCGGGGGACCTGGCAGAGTGGGACTCACAACACAAGTAGCATTTATTTAGACTCAAAAATAAAGAACCGAAGATACCTGAAGCGGTGGAATTCAGCGGCAAGGACGTCTGTGAAGAATGAAAGGTCCCACACGTGGCTGCGTTCAAGGAGGCTCAGTTCCCAGCCTGCCGCACAAGACCTGCTGCCCAGCGCGCAGAGCCCCTCACTTAAGTCTTATTAGTTGAGAAGATGAGACGCATTTGTATTTCCTCAGGCTCCATTGCTACAAACTTTGCAATGTTTTCTCTGAAGATGCTCCTTTCTGCAGCAAGGATGTAACACACAAGTTCCTTGTCAGGTGACAGTTGTCCTCCTTAAAATATCCCAAAGGTGTCACCTGGAACTTGTGGCCCCTGAGAAATAATCAGAGCGCCCTTTGCCGTTTTGCTGCACACACAGTTGGGGAGCCTGTCATGGCCCGCGGTAATGTCCTCTGGCTTGAATGCAGTCACTTTGCTGTCCCTTCTGGGGCTTCACTGTGTCCCTCATTTGCTGGAAGGCCTGCGGTGATACTGCAATTAGCAATGCTCCTCTCCTTTCTTCTACCCCTTACTCATTGCTCTAATTTGTGTTCCTGACACCACATGTGCCACCTGGACCACTGTGAGGAGAGGACAGTCTCAAGTTCAAAGTCCCTGGCAGGTAAACAACAGTGTCCAACTCACAGATATCCTCCACGATTACCATCAGCCAGCCATCAAGGAAACAGGACCTTGGTTGGTGGCGGTGAGGGGTAGGTGATTTGTGAGCTCTTTGGCGTGGCCCATGGTCCCCAATTTGTATCACTGTGAAGTAAGACGCCAGTGAAGAGGTGTCAGGAAAACAAGGCAACCCCTGCCCTCCTCCTCCTGCCATGTGACACTAGTCACCCACACATGAAGTGGGGCGTTTGTGCTGGTAAAGCATCAATCCCACAACCTCAAGTCACCGCCACGGAGTCAGACAGCCAGATAGGTGATTAAAGGGCCCTGGTCACCCTTCCTCCAGCAGGCAGAAAAAATGAACGGAGGCTTGGGCGCCTGCCCTCGTGATCATGGGAACCAGCCTGGACCGAGAAGAGGAAGCTGGGTGAGTGTCTCTGAGAATCCAGGTCACAGAGACTATTGTCAGAAGTTCAAGGTCAGCCAGGTGCAGCCTGTGGATTCTGCTGCAGTCCATCCATCACGGCCTCCTGTGAATGAGCCTCAGGTCATGCCAGCCCTCAGTGGACACAGGGATGTGTCGCTGAAAGCCATTGAGCCAAGGGCACTGGTTCCTGCCCAGCCAGCCCAGTCCTGAGAGCTGCACACCAGCTCCTCTCTCCTGGCCTCAGTTACCCTGGTAATAAGCTGTCCTTGTACCATTTCTGCATGTCACCTAATGTAAGAGAAAAAGGGAACCAAGAGCTGAAACTGCTCCCGTCCGTGTTCCTAGAAGAGGATCCTGATCTCAGGGCACCAAGATGTGTCCCCAAGAGAATGGAGCCTTGACCTTAGGGGAGAGCAGTGTAGGAATTTCAGCCTCTATGGTAAATTTCACATTCCTCCCTGGGTTTCAAACACACTTATCATTCTTGCCACTTTCTGAAGCAGTTCTGGAAATTGTCTTTCTTGAGATGTGTGCTGTGCCCTGCTGTTCACAGTCACTTTGCTCATCACTGGTGTGGATCCCAACAGTCAAATACCTTTCTTCCTCTCTGTTATGTCTTGGATCTAAAATGTGTTCTCAAGGTCTCCTGTGTTTGGTAGGTGACTGAATGATGGGACTGCTATACTCATCTGAAGTATAACCCACTGAAGTATAACCCACTGAAGTATAATCCACTGAATAACCCACTGATGATTCACAGCTGATTTATGTTTGAAAGTGCTTGCTCTGGGAGGTTGGACCCTAGGGGCTTGACCTGGAAGGGTGTATTCTTGTCCCTAGCTCCTCTTTCCTCTCTGCTTTCTGGCTGCCACAGAGATGTGGGGCTTTCCTCTGCCAGGCCCTTCTACCATGACATTTTTGCCTTGGACTAGCTGGACTGAATGCACTGAAACTGTGAGCCAATATGAACCCCTCCTCTTTTAAATCGTGGCTATCAAGTATTGTGACCAGTGATGGGAAAGCAAACTAATATACCCCACACTGAATCCAGATTTGCTTAGATATTGTAAGGCGTGTGTGCTCCAGCACCAGGGACAGATTACAATTGGTCCAAATTCTTCATGGCATCTTCACTGAGCTTTTAGTGACTGGTGGACAGGCATGTGGGTCATATCCCATCCATCAGTGAGATGTAATTTGGGAGACTCTTGGTGAGAGCCTTATGGGGCTCTTTTGTTTATAGAGACATATGGGAGAAACTCTCTCTTTTGTATTTTCTTTGTACATGTCACTTGTGGCACCTTTCCTGACAGTAGATTTGGTGAGAGAATCGAGAAATTTGGGGCATTGTTTTCAGCTTATGTTTGTGCACGGCCTGAAGTCACAGCCCCATATTAGGTATTGCTTAGTCTTAAAGCT
>RJWM01052399.1:0-10121 GCA_004363535.1 Dasyprocta punctata | reverse complement strand
GGGGACAGGCTCTCCTCTTTCACAGCTGACATTTTCTGTCACTCTGCGAGTTACCTCTCTTTGGTTGTTGGCACTTTTCTGTTCCATTGTAGGTGTTTTAGAGTTATAAAGGGATGGGTTCCGCCCCTGTGAAGCGCAGCTAGGCTCATCCTGGTGCTGGCCCAAGGTGGTGTTGGACAGCACCTCCCTTCGACACTGACTTCTGCCTTCTCCTTCTAAACCAGAAAATGGAAGTCCCTGCTTTTCCTGTGTGCCAACATTCCCCCAATCAGCTGTCAGTACGTCATTCTGCCCGCCCCTTCCAACTCCACCCCCTGCCAAAGGGAATGAAAGCTGCGGCTTCTCTGCCCCCAGGATCTTGCGCTCCGCTGCAGCCCAGCCTTTCTGCCATAAAGGCCTTTTCCTCTTTTCTTTCTTCGCTCCTGCTTTTCTGCACTGAGGAAAAACCTATCACAAAGGAAGGTGAGGCTGGTATTTCTGCATAGCACAGAGGCAGTTTATGGAGTTGTCCAAGTGATTTCTCACCGGAGGTTTAAAAGCAATAGGGGAATTAGGAAAATATTTAGGATTAAAAGGAACTGGATCCCATTGAGCATATTTTTAGGGGAGGATGGACAGCTGCTTTTCTTCCAGCTCAGCTAGTACTAGATTGTCATATTGCTCAAAATCATGAGCGCGATAGCAGACATGGCCCTAAGAATGAGGTAAAAACTGTCTCAGTCACTTTCCCTGGGTCGCCGGGAGCAGGTCCTGTCATTTAAAGGCGAGGTTGATTGTTTCCCACCTTTCAGTCCATAGCCCAGGCTCCGAGGCCAAGGGCCATGTTGGGTGGGAAGGGAGACCCCGCACCGGTGCCCTTCTCCGCCCCGTCCCCAGTGACGCCTCCCAAAGGCAGGTCAGCCGGAAGCCCCGGAGTCAGTCACCCTCTGAGCTCTGGGTGAGGGCCGGATCTAAGCCTAGCAAAGCTAGGGGAGTCCAGGGGATGACAGCAGGTCCCAGACCTCACAGGAAGGAGGTCTGTCCAGCACCGCTGCCCCTCCCTTTGCTCCTTCAGCGGGGTGAGGTGTTGTCTGCTGGGTCTCTGCCCTGTAGCTGCTCTCCCTGGGACTAGCAGGTGTCCCATGGGAGGCGCTCTGTAGCCGCCCGCATGTTCTGGTCTTCAGCTCTTGTCTTTCATTTGCCCGCTTCTGTTTGGGTGCGCGCCTCTGGGTCCGGTGAGAACGCAGTCCGCTTCTCCTGCAGCCGGTGGGGAAGCTGCTCTCCCCTGAGAGTGGCTTTGCTTCCTTGTGTTGTCTGATTCTCTGAGCAGACTTTGGAATCAACTTCCTGCACTCCGGTGATGCCGTTTGTAGTCAGTGTAGTTCAGGAATGCTATTTTTATTTATGAGATAAACTTTGGGAGGGAGGAGAGTTACCACGGTAAGTAACTACTTTATTCTTGGTAGGTCTTCCTTTCTCTTAGGCCTGCTTTTGTAACTTTTAGTATATTTTGTCATTTTTCTTCTACAGACTTTGGACATTTATTGTGAAGTTTATGCGGAGATGTGTCATGTTTTGTTTTCAAGAAAGCACCTTACTTTCCTCTTTGTTGTTTTTTATTTTTTCCAAATTCATTTTATTTCAAGGAGAAAAAAGAAAAGCTAAACCATAATTTCCAAACATGTCACTCAGGGGTCCTTTTTATTGTTAAACTTCTTTTTCTTTGTATGCATGAATGAAAACCATCGATTTTCCAATACACTACTTTATTTATTTATTTATTTTGCCTTTTGAGACAGGGTCTCACAATGCAGTTCAGGCTGGCCATGAACTTACTATGTCACCTAGGCTGGTCTTGAACTTGTGGTAATCCTCCTGCCTCAGCCTTCTAAGTACTGGGATGGTAGGCATGTGCCACCACGCCTGGCTCAGCATGCCATTTAAAGGAGTTTTCTCTTTGACAGTTGTTTTTCTATTGCTTGTTTGAGTCTTCCCAGACATTATAATTTGTTGTAACTGGGTAGTCTCTGTATATAGGAGCATTCGGCTTCTTCCGTTTCGGTCTCACGGGTCAGATTGCTGTTTTTGTCCTCACAGCGCTGTCGAATCCCACAGGACGTGTGTGGCAGAGGAGGGGAGGGGTGGGGGCCGGGACGCACCTTACCCCTGGTGAAGCAAGGTGTAGCAGCTGTCAGATTCTGTTTTACTATTTTAGTGATGTGGAAGTGTTGAGTTTGGTCCCGAGCCTTTTTCTCGATGTCTGTAGAGAGGACCAGAGCTTTCCTGCTTCGCTGCCCTCATCTGACGAGCTTTGCTGGCAGCTTCTAATACCGGAAGGAGCCTTTCTTCCCCCAGAACCCCAGTGAGGTCACGACCTGTGGCCTTCTTGGCACGTGTTCTGATTCTCGCTGCTAATATCTCATGGGAGACTTTTAAATTGATACTCAGAAGTGAAATAGTTGGTAGTTTGTTCTGCTGGCAGCAGTGACACTTTAGTCATCCCTCCACATGAGAGACCGGTGCCAGGACCGCTCAGGCCTGCCGGAGGATGCCAGCTCCTTACAGAACGTGGGGTGGGGCGTGTAGAGAACCTGTCCACGTAGACCCTCCTGTGTACTTTAAATCATTTCCGGATCACTTCCCAGACCTGATCTCATGCAGGTGCTGTGTGAATACTTGTGAGGCTACGTTGCCTAGGGAGTGACGAGAACGGCTGTGCAGGCTCAGTGCAGAGTATTTTTCCGAATATTTCTGATCCACAATTGTTCAGATCCTCAATACGGAGCCTGAGAAGTGCAGCATGGGTTGCAGGGTGCGGCTGGTTCCCTCAAAGCCTGATGTTCCTCTCTCCTTCAGGTATGGGGCCGACGTGGATGTCAACCACCACCTGACCCCCGACATCCGGCCCCCTTTCTCCCGGCGGCTCACCTCCCTGGTGGTCTGTCCCCTGTACATCAGCGCGGCCTACCACAACCTGCAGTGCTTCCGGCTGCTCCTGCAGGCCGGGGCGAACCCCGACTTCAACTGCAATGGCCCTGTCAACACACAGGAGTTCTACAGGGGCTCCCCTGGCTGTGTCATGGATGCTGTCCTGCGTCACGGCTGCGAGGCGGCCTTCGTGAGCTTGCTTGTGGAGTTTGGAGCCAACCTGAACCTGGTGAAGTGGGAGTTGTTGGGTGCAGAGTCACGAGGCAGAAGGAAGGTGGACCCCGAGGCCTTGAAGGTCTTCAAAGAGGCCAGAAGTAAGTGGGCTGTGTTCAGCTCTGACTGCAGTCCTTTTGGGCGGATGGAGTGACCACGACGTGGTGGTGGTGAAAACAAAACCAGGCTAATGCACACTTGGCCAGAATGCTCCTTAGAACGAGGGCTTTTCCCCAGTGGCCGTTCAGAGTGGTCTTCTCTTTTGCAGTGCCCAATACCCTAAGCTGATATTAGGAAATCTATAAAAGTACATGCATGTTCTCAAAGTTCCTAGAATTATCTTCTCTTTACCCTTTGCTCTACTGTGTGACCCCAGAGGCCAAGAGACAGTGACTGACTTGACACATGGTTTTAAAGCGAGCAGTCTCCAGACTCGGTTTCTGTGGTTTCTTCCTTCCCGCCAGGCCCACTCCAGTGCCATGGCGTTGGATTGTGTGGGACGTCTGACTTTGGTTAGAATAAAGCCTGTGTTTTGCTCCCTCGTGCAGAAAGATTTTGCTAAGGAGTGGTAAATTGATGGCAGGGAAGTTGGAACTTCTGCTAAGCGTGGCCGTGTTATTAGGATTCTCCAGGATTCAGGAGAGATCTGTCTGTCCCCTGTGAGCTCGGCCCGGCCTTGCCTCCCGTGGGGACAGGAAGTAACCTGCCTCCTGTGTCTCCTCTCCCTGTGGCTCTCAGGTGTCCCCCGGACCTTGCTGCATCTGTGCCGTGTGGCTGTGAGACGAGCACTTGGCAAACACCGACTTCGTCTGATCCCCTCGCTGCCTCTGCCAGAACCCATTAAAAAGTTTCTACTGTATGAGTAGAATCAGGCGCAGCAGCTGACGGAAGCGAGGAAGACGGTGACCGCAGCGAGCGCTGGTGCCGCTTCTGGCATCCTGTGGACCGGGTCCTGCTGCCGCCTCGTCTGTTGACTGTTGAAGAAGAAATGGCCTTATTCTCGTGGACTGTGATGCCACCTCAGGTGCTTGGGCCAGTGAACAGCTCTTGGGTCGTTGTCAGCTGAGAGGCTCACACAGAACTTGATTTCGTCTTTCCCAAATCTCTGTTTTGGGTTTTTGCTGTTGGTATTAATGAAGTGGACCTTGGAGTGCGTGCGAGTGTGGGCAGGGCCGGAGCTGCCCGTGTTCCCAGCAGGGAAGACTCCTAGCACTTTCCAGAACTGTGTTTTATTTATTTTTGTACTTTGCAGTTTAATTGTTCTATTAAAGCTAATATCTAAATGAAGGAGGAGTTTTGTTAAAGAAAAAATGCAGGGGACAGAAATACAGTTCCTGAACTTGCTAGTTAGTTTTCCCTGCTTCTGGGTTTAAGGAATGTGTCGGTTACACACACACGCGCACACGCACACACACCCCTCCTGCCGCTCGGCGTTCTCTGGGTGACTGGGTGGCATCCGAGTCCGTGGAGGTCCCGGGCAGGGAGCCCCGCAGTGCAGCAGCCGTCCATGTACCTCCTGTGCCTCACGTCCCACCGGCAGGCGCCGAGTGCCCTGCACGTATTTAGGGAGCGCCAGAGGAGGGTGGGTTGAGGAGGCCCGTGCGGACCCAGGACCGTCCCACAGCGCACACTGCCAGGACAGCGCCCCGCCGTTTTCTGTCCCTCACTCCAGAAACTGGGTGCTCAGTCGGTCCTTGGGCCATTGGGGGCTGGTGCCTGCAGGTGCTTGGTGTCCAGTGGACGAGGCAGCTGTCTCCACTGGGGTGTCAGTGTCTCAGAAGCTGCTCAGTGCCTGCTCGGCTATGGCTGTGGCCGTGAAATCTCTGTCATTCGAGGTCTCAGGGCTGTGGATCTGTGGCGAGTTTAAACCTCAGAAGTGCTTTAGAATGAGATTCAAACCTAGGTTTAGACTTTCTTTGCCATAAGGGAAACATACTTTGTAGAAATGAAGCAGATACTCTGTTAATCATTGATGATTGTTTTGTGTGGGAGCTGACCGGACAGTTGGGGCCCTCGTGGTCGGCAGGCAGACCTTGAGTGTCTGGGGGCCAGTGGGCCCCGTGCTGGGACCCTGAGCTCCCTGTCTGCTGGGGGTGCTGCGTGCAGTTGTGAGCGGAGGTGTGTTTATCAGGGCCTTGCTCAGTGATGAGTGGGATTGGTGGTGAGTGCGAGTCGCCTGGCCGAGGCCTGCACTCCTGAGGTCAGGAGAGCTCCCAGAGGAGAGCACAGGACGAGGGTTGCAGGCTGCAGGCGGGGCTGGTCGCGGTCCTTGCGCTGCTCAGGGAAGGACCGGGACCAGCGTTGGACCCCTGCTGGGCCAGGAGCTCTAAGGGGCTAGGGAAGGGTTCTCCGAGGGCTGAGCCACCTACGGGCCCTCGTCACTGGAGAAGGGCCCTCAGGCCCGGTAGCTAATTCGCTGCCTCTGCACACTGCCCCGTCCCGAGTTCCGGGCAGCTCTCCCCACCCTGCCTGCTGCACTCCAGCTGGGCTGCGTGCTGGGCGTGAGCACGTGCACTCTGCGCCTGGAGGGTTCCTGCAGGGGCTGCAAGGCTGAGGCTGTGCCCCTGGGCACCCGCTGGGCTAGGGCTGGGGCTCAGGCCGTTTTCCCAAGGTAGGGGGAAGAGTGGCCCGGCCTGTCCTGGCTTCCGGGCCTTGCCCAGAGCTGGCGGGGGATGTGTGGGGAGGGACCAGTGTGGCCTCCAGGTCTGCCGCACGCCCTCACTGCCTCCCTGCCAGCTTCTTAGAATCTGACTGTTGGAAGTTCCGACTCTTGTTTGAAGTTGCACAGCTGACAGCTCTGAACCTGAGACTGTTTGGGAGCTGAGATTCTTCCTGTTCTAGTGCCGCGCGTTGTTTTTGTTGTCAAAGGCAGGACGCAGAATAGGAGTGACTGTCTGTGGGAGCGCTTTGTGAAATCAGAGTCCAGGCCCCGAGTAACTGGCCCACAGAGCGAGCAGGTCTGGTGGCCGATGCAGCTGCCACCTCCCGGCCCAGGTCCCAGAGAGGAGCGCGATGGGCTGTTGCCGCTCCCCGGGGCAGCAGTCCCTCGGCCGTCTCGGCTGCTGTGGACAGCGGCGCTGGCGGGCCGGGTGGGACAGCCGTGCCCGCTGTGGAGTGCAGCCTGGGAGGCTCGGGGCCCTGGAGCTGCATTTCCCAAACCCGCTGGAGCCAAGCAGCCTGAGTTTTCGTTTCCTTGTGTTATTTACATACTTAACATATACTCGGCCCTGTTTTTTTTGGCGTTTTGACTTTGGGTAAGTTGAGTCAGGATGTACACCCTTGTTAGGACGGTGATGAGCGCCTTCCTAGTGGTGGCTGTGTTTCCGTTGTCAGGCTTCAGGGCCTTCGTTTTGTTTCCTAAAAGTTCACGGAAGAAAGTGCAACGTCCAGCAGACACGGGCCGGGAAGAGGACAGGTGTGCGGTGTCTGCATGGCCACAGGTGGTCCGGGACCGCGAGGCGGGTAGGTGGCCGTGGGCACGGGAGGGCGGGGCCCAGCAAGGTGCGGGCCTGGCCTGCTCACGCTTCCAGCGATGGTGCCGGGAGGGCCTGGGCCCAGGAGAGCGGGACGTGGTCTTCTGTCTGTGGGTGGCCGGCGCGGGCAGGTGAGAAGACGAAGCCACAAGCAGGGTGGCGTGGCCGCCGCTGTCACGAGGCCCGGCTGTCTTCTCTTTCCTCGTTGCCGGCCTGTCGCTGCTTCCCCAGCCTCAGAGCCGCCGGTGGCTCAGGGCCCACAGCGGTCCTTCCCAGCTTACAGCATGCGCCAGGTGGGATGGGCAGGGCCGCCCCGTCTCCCGGGCTCTGCGTGGTGTGGAAGCGGTTTGCAGATGGGTCTGGTCACTGTGCACCGTGGACAGGAGCGCGGGAGGGCAGCGGTGCAGCCCGCATCTGGCCCCCCGGCCCGGCGCTGTGTCCGGGCGGAGCTGCTGCACGCTCCTCCTGACGCAGTCCTCTGGGCCTCTGCAGTGCTGTGGTGGTGTCACCGTCACAAGTATCAGCGTCGCTCTCTGTGTGTGGTTCAAAAGTGGCCGTTCCCAGATGGCCACCAATAGGTGTGACGCAGTGCGGTTGCTTGGGAGGAGTCGCGCTGGTCCCTGGGCAGGGCCGTCGCGGTGGGCAGCATGGGGCGCGCGCGGTGCCTGCTTCTGTATTGACGGGAGCCCCTGGGTTCTGGTCACTTGCACTGTGCAGGGCGAGGCAGCTTTTCCACTGCCCGCGGCGCAGGGCCAGCTCTGAGGTCCGTGTGCAGACATCCCTGCCCACAGGGGCCCGGGGCCTGTCCATCCCAGGAGAGGCCTGGGGCCGGCCTGCTGGGGCTGGGGCTGGCGGTGCCTGCCGCTGCTGCCTTCCCTGCCCACACCTTGCCACCCAGTCGCTTCCTGGGGCCTGGGGTCTGCCAGCCCACGCTGCAGTCCTGGTGGTACCTCTGCTGACCACAGGACACCCCAACCCCCTCTTCCTCCTCCGAATCTGACTCCCTGGGCACGCAATAAATAATTGATACGTGTGTATGGATGTAGTGGGGTGCGTGCCCTGTCCCGGAGGGCCCCACGGAGGAGTGGCAGACTTGGAGGTGGCGGGGGCATTTGGAATATATACCACAAGTTCTGGGCTGACGGTCGGATGAGGGCTGAGGGTGGTGGGGACTTCTGTGGCCTTAACGTGTCACCCCTGTCTGGGACGCACAGGCTTCTGTTCTTTTTAAGTGGCTTTGGTTTTAAGCTCTTAGTACCATGTAACACGTTCGTGTGCATAAACTGTGAGCGTGGCGTTTGTGAACGCAGCTCGCTTGTGCACGGTCAGCTGGTTGCTGTGCCGGGCTCTGCCTGCTGCGGCCGCCCAGCTGCCGGGCTTCTGTTGGGTGCCGGGTGTGCACGGCGTGGCGTGCACTGGGGCCCGCGTGCCTGGGACGCTGCTGCCAGCCCCCCCGTTTCCCCTGCTGCTTGGGCGGGGAGCGTGTTTGCCCGCGGGGGCGCGCAGCAGCACTATTTCTGCCCTTGTGCCTCGTTGAGAGCTCTCCAAAGCGTGATGGACATTTTTGGTATGTCGTTATAACTTTAATAAACACTCTGTTCCCCTCTTTCTCCAAGTGCCTTTTTTATGGTGTGTGTTCTCAGCGGGGAGAAGCGTCGAGTGTGAAACCTTGATGTGTGTGGTGCAAGAAGGGACCTTCTCCCTGGACACTGCCCAGTGGGGAGCGGGGCCCTGCACAGGTGACCCCACCCTCTGGGTGCTCTTGGGCCCTCGGGAGGCCCCATGTGTCGCACAGGCTCACACTGCCGGACAACCCCATTCAGAGCGGCCCTGGTTTGTGGCCTGGGAGAATTGGACCCCAACCCACAGTTTCCCAGCCAGCGACATGGGGCAGTGTCAGCGACTGCGGGCGAGGCTGACTTCTGGCCCCTCCCTCGGGCTGTGTGTGACCTGCGCGGCCAGGGAAGGTGAGGGCTGAGGGGCGGAGAGCAGGCCCGTCCCTCCCAGGCTCCTGGCTGTCTTCCCCGCCAGCGTCCCAGCGCCTTCTTCGTTCCTCCCGCGGGGAGGCCCTGTGGGTGGCCTTGTCGCCGTGCCCACCCGCCGGCTGCACCCCCCATCTGCCACAACAGCACCTGCAGTTCGGGGCGCACACTTGGGTTCCCAGAAAAAAGACTGCGCTCCCAGCTGCCGTGGGGCTGAACGCAGCCACTTCCCGCTGACCCCTCTTCCGATGTCTGTGAAACGACAGAATCTTTTTTTTTTTAGCACAAACATTAAAATGATTAAAAATAGCAGCACAGTTTGGAACCTTTCAAGGAAAGAGGTGAACACTGATTTAGAAGCACCCAAGAAAATGGCATTGTGGGACAAACGTGAGGACAGACGAGAAACTGAGTTGCCCAGAGCACCTCTGGGGGGGGGCAGGCGAGGGGGTGAGGCCGGGGTAGGGGCAGGCGCACCCCCAGCCCGCCGCCACCTGCGCACTGCCGGGCAGCCCTCCCCGAGTGAGTCCCTCTGGCGGGAAGCGAAGCCGCTTTCTCTGAGCTGTCTCTCCAGCCTCCGAAACGGGGACGAGACAGCTTTGCCGCACGGGGCAAAGAAATGACTGAGCGCCGGGCAGCGGCGTCAGCAAGTGAGCGAGGCTGAGCACGGGGGCTGCGCGTTTCCCGGCGGCCGAAGCTGGGGCCGGCTCGGGCAGGGGAAGGCGCACCGGGGCTTCAGAGGATGTGGACAGGGAGCAGAAGGGCCTCAGAGCTTTCCTCGTGCAGCGGCAGAGGGTTTAGGGAGCACTTAGGGTTGAGCTCTCAACACGTTGCTAGAAAACCGGGGAGCATAACTGAGGAAAATGAAAACCAACCGGAGCCGCGAGTGGCAGCCGTGACTAGTGCGTGTGTCCTGGCTCGGCAGAGGTGTCTGTGTGCAGCACTGGCCCCAGCCTGACCGTGTCCGTGCAAAACCCCATCTGGAGGAGGCGGGGTGGGGGGCCGATGCTGACGGGCTGTGTGAGAACTGAACCCCCTTTCCACAGGGGGAGAACGGCTCGGAATTCACAGGGTCAGGAAACGCCCGCCGGGTGAAGCCGAACTCCAGCTAGAAATGAGAGGGTGGCAGTAAAACCCCCGAGTTCCTGCTCTCCGGAGAGAAAATCGCTGACCCTCCAGGGCGCGTGGTCAGGCAAGAGGGCGCAGGCGTCACTATTGGGCTTGTTAAAGGGATTTTAAAAACACGATCACAGAGATCCTAAAAGATGAGAGGTATCATAACCTCGTGACGATAAGTGTGGCAGATTTAGAAGAAGGGACAAATGCCCAGACGTGTAACTTGTCACAGTACTGTGTGGCAGTGCTTGGACTGTGGCCCCAGGACCCTTGTCCCCATGGAGGGCGCCTGGGAACTGCCTCGGGAGTCTTGGCGTGTGCCGGCCCTGGCAGAGACGCCATCCTGGGTCCACTGTGTGCGCAGGCTGTGCGCCTTCTCCAGGACAGGGTGGCCGTGGTTGGGGGCGGTCCTGTCCCCCAGGCCCCCGGG
>RJWM01052398.1:0-10121 GCA_004363535.1 Dasyprocta punctata | reverse complement strand
GGCTAAGTGGCTTACGCGCCTGTCAGGCAGGCACGAGGTTGTGAGTTCAATCCCTAGTGCCTCAAAAAAAAAAAAGAAAAGAAAATCCAAAAGTTAAAGTCTCTAATTTTGACTAAATATGATGATGTCAAGAATCATAATAATAACCAGAGGAAGAAAACAAATTTTGTATGAGAGAGAATTCTAGGGTGAGTTGAAGAATAACACTGTACAGAACAATCCAGCAGGCAGCTAAAAAATATAGGTATGCTGCTTCTGATAGGCAGAAACAGTAAGCAAAGAGGCAAAAAACAACAGACAAGAAAGAACTAGCAAAACAAAGAGCTAAAAGATCCAGAACCAAAGCAGAAGGCTGTAAAATATAACAAGGGACAAGAAAGCATTCATTCACGATGTTCATTTCTACTGAAAGATCAAAAAACATTTACACTGTGGCTGTTGGATTTAGCAATGAGAAAGTTTAGGAATTTTTCCAAATAGTTTCTGTAAAACATAGCAGAGAGAAGTCTGATTTCACTGGGATAAAGAAGTAAATAACTTAAGAGATTGAAGAGAATGCACTGGTTACTGCTTCCAGCTGTTTGAAAATAAAGAAGTGACCAATATACTAATTTATCCATAAAATTTGACAGACTCTAAAGAGTATTCTAAAGCTGGTAAGCTTGATTCATGGTAGAGATATGCAGATGCCATTTCTTCAGCTTCCAGGTACAATGCAGTAGCCAAAACTACAAATGGCTACTGAACACCTGAGTAAGTCCCATCCAAATTGAGATGTGCAGTGTAACACCCACACCACACTTTGAAGCCTAGTTATTTCCAAAAATGTATTAAGATTTTTTTAATTTTTTAATTTGTGGTAAATGTATTATTAAAATTAATTTTACTTCTTTACTTTTTAATATGTGATATTAAACAAACCAATTTCACACTAATTTTAAAGAAAAGAATCATCTATTAACTACATAATTCCTAAAATGTAGCTGTGAAAAAATGTATCTGGGAAAGTTTGAAGAATTTACTTCTCAACTTTTGTGTTATTATCTGCCATTTGAGAGTCATAGCCATGACTGCATGATGCTCATTAGTTTAATGGTATGGAAAGTCAAAAGTTCATGTCTATAGTATATGATAATATACCCTATTTCAAACTGTGACAAGATTTAAAGTCCTACTTTGTTCAGTGAAAGTGTCATCCAACCATTATGTTGTATGTCAAACGTAGTTTCGGGGTCACCCAGAATCATAACTGATCAAAATCCTTGGCTATTTTTTAATACCCTAAGCTACTGTAATCTATTCTTCCTCTGTAAAAAAATTTTTTAACTTAAAAAGTAATGAAATTATTTTACTCAAATTTTCCATGTGAAATTGAAAAATAAATATCACTTTATTTTTTATCTGAGATTCGTATTGTTTCATTTTTTTCCAAGTAGCACGATGAACTCTCTTTCCTTTATTAGTACCTATTAATTTTACAAAATATTGAGTTTTGACTGCTTCTATTTTAATCATCGCCATCCCCCCACTGCCATCTCTTACACATCTCCCCCTCATTTCCTTGTTTTCTCAATTACTTATCACTGAGATACAAAACCTGGCACCCACAACTCTAAAGAGAAAAGGTTTATTTTGCCTGACAGTTTACAGAAGCCTCAGTCCATAGTCAGCGGTCTCCAAGGCATGACAGCATAGCAGAAGGGCACAGAAGAGGAGAAACAGCTCATAGTATGGTCACAGGAAGCAGAGCATGATCAGAGGAGGAGGGAGAGATACACTGTTTCAGAACGTGCTTCACCTCCCAACCTCACATTTAGCTATAAACTCATCAGTAAGTATCCTGCCCCCAGATCCAGTTACCTCCCAAAAGCTTCACTTATGGGTGCATGAGGTTTTGAGGAAATATCGCAATATAAACTGTAATGTTTCTTGTCTAATAATAGTCATTATTCTACTTTCATATCATAATTTTTATATTTCACATATTAAGGAAAATAGGAGTCTTTCTGAGTCTATGTTTTTTCATTCAACATGATGATCTCCAGTTGCATTCACTTCCCTATAAATGACAAGATTTCAATCTTCTTTACTGCTAATACTCCATTGTGTATATGACAGATTTTCTTAATATATTCATCTGTTAATGGGCACCTAGGATGGTTCCATATCTTCATTATCATGAACTGTGCCTCAATAAATATGGGCATGTATGTATCCCTACAGAATGTTGCCTTCAGATCCTCTGGATATACACCATGGAGTGGTATAGATGAATCAAATGGTACCTCTACTTTTAGTTTTTCAAGGAACCTACCATACTTATTCCCATAGTGGATTATGAATTTACATTCCCATCAGCAGTACAGGAGAGTTGCTTTTTCCCAGCATTCTCACCAAAACACCACTTTAAATTGTACAAAGCACTAAATTTTGCAAGGCACATTAACAAGCTAATAACTGCCAAAGACATGATAGTTATTTTCTTTGTAGAGCTATTGCTTCAAAATACAGCACTGTTAAGTAATGAATAAAGATTATCTGACTCAACAGCATTTCATTTTAGATCTATACCCTATACTTACTTTAACAAAACTTACTGGTATTCCAAAATGACATTATTGAGAGAAAAAAAATCAGCTTCCACTTCTTGAATATCTGTTGCATATCTGTTGAATACCTGAATATATCATGTGGATAAAAGGTTTGTAAATGTCTAGCTAATAGAGTAAGATATGCACAGGTGAGTGTGCTTACCAAAGAGGAGATTCTGATGTTTATGATTTTGTTTGGATCTATTTTGTTGCAGTTCTGGAGAGGACCATGTGCAAGATAGGAGAGTGTCTTTCACTAAGCTCCATCCCCAGCCAGTTTTCAGTTTTGATATCCATGCTTTCTTTTGCCTTGCTCTTTGTGGTCCCTCTCGACGTAACTGGAGTTAGTGTATTCTTCTATTCCAAGTTATTCGACACTGGACTCCACTATGGGCAGGCTGCTGTTACTGCCCCTAAAATGCAGAACCAGAGATCCTTTAAAGTTGAACCTCAGCATAGCCTTAAAGAGTCTTTTTTCAGTTTTTCCTACTTGTATTTGTCACTGCTCAGCTTATCATGTGACACACGCTAAGTGTCACGATGCCCCCTCCTCCCAGGAAAGAACAATCCAGCATGGAGCTACAGAGAATCACTGCTCCGTCTCTGCTGGCAGACTGAATCACTTCACTGGTGTCTGCATCAACCTGCTTCATTTTAAGATAACGAAATTGCATATTCATGTATGGTAGATTCAGTACCAATATTCTAAGAAATATTTACTACAAACAAACTTTAATAGGCCTATAACATGATACAAAGCCTATCATAAGGTATAAATAATTTTTTTTATTTTACTTAACTCTAAAAGCATTACTAAGAGAAAAAATTGCAAAATGCAATGACTGTCTTCAATTTTGTACTATCTATAAAAATCTAGCAGTGTTTAGGATTTCTGTTACCAGCTAATATATTTAGATATTGTGAAGCTTAGTTCAGACACTATTCAAGTCCAACAAAATTATTTACCATTTCTTTCATGTAACTGTTCACTTTTCCCTCAAAGATTTTGCACATGACATGTCTAAAATTCTCCTTTTTCCCTGGTCAAGGATGTACTACACAATTTTAAAATCTAGTTTCAATTCACAGTTATGTTTCTTTAATCCCCTCTACCTTCATTAACTCATTTATTTCAGTATCACAACACTAACTTCTCAAGTAGCTCTAAGAATTCACTACACATCATGTGTCTGTCTCACGCGTCTGTTGATCATGATACACCTGGGTAGAAAAAAACTGTGTCCGCCATTTCTGTTAGGCCACCTGACAACATGTGCTACGGTACGCTAAAACATGGTAAGCCAACTCCAAGGGTGTCTGGGAGTGTAATTCAGCACAAAGTACTTGCCTAACATGGGCAAGGTTACGAGTTGAAGCCCCGGCACTAAAAAGGAAAAAAATTGCACCAATTTTCCTTATATAGATACCCATGCCATGGCTGATTTCAAGTTACCAAGATAAAGTCACTGAATGTGGGATTGGGATGAGGTTTTCTACTTGCTGTTGGGAACCAATACTAACTGAGCCACACTTGGCACAATTGCTGATCTCCTGAATATCAAGCTTCTCTATCCAAATGCCCACATGCCACACTTGACAGGTTTTAAAAATATCTGTTTTCAATTTTGTCTCATTCAACATACATCTATCCAGCAGAATAAAAAGTTCCATGAGGAGAGATACTTTGCCTGTCTGTGTTCTTTATTGTTCTATCATCATGGGTCTGTACCATGCACAAAATAGGTACACAGGAAATACTTGCCAAAAGAATAAATTGTCAATATTTTAAATATGATATTACAAGGAAAAGTTGTGATATACCTCACATCATAAAATAAGTTTAACCTGTGCATGTGGAGAATAAAATAATCATAGAGATAAGAATTTTCAAACTAAAAGATACATTGGAAGATGTGAGATATAATCAATTCATTTTATAAAAAAAAAAAAGACAAGTGATCCAAAATGTTAACTACGTTAACTGACATATACCAGTAATCCCTCAGTGTCACAGTGAGCCTACGACACAAATCTCTTGGTATTTGTCCCAGATCTTTTTTAACTGCATAATCCTGACTGCCCCATGAGTTATTGCCTATTTGATAACCTGTGGCAACACTGCTAACATTTTGAAGAACAGAACTTTTCACGGACTTTTAGCACTAATATACAATGCAGAAATATATTTGATATAATACCTAATGAAAGTCAAGACATGCTATATAAAAAGATCAGTGATAAAAGAAAGGCCATAATTATAAAGAATATTGTATTTCTATGTATATCAGATAACCTTTTCTTCAACATAGCATCACAGGGACTCAACTCAAACTGTTATTCATGCCAGTTTTAAACTGGTACTCTGTCCTGAACTTAATTATTTTGGTTACTAGTCTGTCTATCTGATCATTAGTACAGAGGTCATATAAAATTAGATTATATACTGATTCTAGAAACAATTACCAAAACACTTCCATAATTTGAAGTTCACAGAAATAAGTACAAATTGTCAAAAAGTGCAAAAATCTATTAACAAAACTATAATATTTTAGGAACTGTTTATACATAAATTATTTAAATAACCAGGGAGAAGAAAAATCTTTTGTTATTAAATATTTGGAATTTTTACTTATTTTTTTAATAAGGATAAACCGAGAAACACTAAAAACTCCTAATTTCTTATCCTGAATCTTTTAATGGTTCAGTTCAGTTGATTATCTATAAAGTGTTTATTCAGAAAGAGTTGAGTAAAATAAACAAAATGTTAAAGAACTGATCAACAACTCTAAAAAAAATTGTATTAATTTCATAGTAGTATATCCTTCTCACAAGAAATTTTTTACTAACCCATTGTTTACTGCAATTTAAAAATCAGCAATAGGACAAATTGTGCCAAAGAATCATACTTTCTTAAAAATAAGTAAAAATATCACTGATCCTAGTTCTAAAACAAAAGTTAATATTCAGAGATAACTACAAGAGGTCAAGTTCATTAAGCCAATATTCCCCTAATACCTAAGGCAGTTCTCTGATTTTTTTCAAAGACTTTATTACAGTTTAATTATCCATATTGCTTTTCATCCTTTTTCTTAAACTGAAATTCACCCAGTTTAACCTTTCATTTAGAATCACTAAATACACCCCCTCCTTCACTGATAATTGGCTTCTTTCTTTATTAACTGATTTCCCTTCTTGATTTATTACAAATCTTTTTGCCAAATTTGAAGCCATTCTATTAAAATATTCTTTACCTTCTTTCAACTCAATTAATACACTGTCACTGTTACCAAATCTTTCCTATTATTTCTCCAAGTGCTTATTGCTCTTTAAAGATACTCTAGAAGAATAATGAATTTTTAATAAACCTGAATATCTCAATGATTCTTATTTAATTATATGGCAAAATTTATGTGAGAAACAGTATGCACACTGAAATGCTTCCTACTGTCTTGTCACAGTACTCCATAGTAACTTTTCAGAAATACAAATATGCACATTTTTGCTACATAACTTGTGTCCTCTGAAAGCATAGAAAGCCACATTATAATTATCATATCCACAGTTAAATCAAAGTGAGCCAGCTCCTCTGTCAACAATTTCAGCATCCATACAATTTTTAATAAAGTGAAACCTATACTTGTGCCAGCAGTAAATATTAATGTGACTTTTGAATGTGAATAAATCTGTTCCCAGATTATGCAAAAAGAGTTACCTTTCATAATATGGATCATCAATATTTCTCATTAAGGGAAATAGGTGTTGGTTGTGTCAGTGTGTGTGTGTATGTGTGTGTGCGTGTGCTAAAGTTTGTTGGTTTTTGGTTTTTAGTCAGCCCCTTTTCTTATCTGCTACAGTCACATTTCCCAGCAACTGCCCCCTCCATTCATCAAATACTGTGCCTTTTTTTTCCTAAAAGAAAAAAGAAAACTGAGAGGGAAACTATGGACCTTGGATCAAATAAGGTTATGTATAAGTTTAGTGTTGAGATTTCGTCCACACTTCTAGGACCTAAACTACGAAAGAGAATATAGAATTCACCATCTCTTTTATGTAAGAACAAGTGGGCAATCTACTTGCTGGTGGGAAGTATCTAAGGTGACAAGAGACATAGAAATAATCAGAAAAAAATTAACCATTAGAATCTGTAAAACCAGAATAAATTATAAGGAACAAAGAAATATGAAGATTTCAACAACCTCTCATTTTAAATAATTTTCAACAAATAGGAATGAATTTTCTCTTCATTCTTCTGTAAAACAGTTGTCAGTGTCTAAGTTTATAATTTTGAATAACTTTAACCATAGATATAATCGTAGCAAGCATATATTCATTTTATGCCTTTGACCAATAAAGACCTGGCATTCAAAGCCCCCTCGTCTGTTCCAGCATTTCGGTTTAATATGCCAGAGTGGCTCCTCTTTCTTATAAAAACTTCAAATCAGTTTTTACTCCAGCTTCAAAACCATGCATCATTTTTCTAATACTCTGGGGGACTGATTCTTATGTCCAGCTTGTTAATAATTCCATCTTTATTCCTAAAACTATTTTCATTCAACATTTTAAATGCACAGAACTTAGAGATCAAACTGTAAACTATTCTCTTCCCTAGGAAGGACTGACACTGGCCCATTTGAATTCCACTGCCCACAGCCACACCAGTCACCTGCAGCTTTCTGGGGATGTGACCAGCAAGGTCAGGTCCACACTCAGAAGGGCCTTCTTTCTACTGTCAGTTTAGAACCCCAAAGTTACCATCTTGAAATTCTCGACCCTGATTTTGTTGTGTAAATGAAATCTAAAAGGACAATGGTGCATGTGCTAGGGTTTGTGTGTATGAAAAAAAAAATGTATTTCTCTCTCATTTTTGAAGAATATTTGTAATAGGCACAAAATTCTAGTTTGAGGGGTTTTTGTTTTCCTTTACCACTTTAAAGATTCATTCAATTCTTTCCTGTCTTCCATTAGTTAAAGTGCTAGCTGCCATTTGGTTTCTTTAAAGATAACATGTCTCCTTTTTCCTTTTGAGATTTTCTCCCTCACTGTTCTGTTTTCAGCGGTTTTACTACTGTGTGTCCTGAAACATGTTTTCCCTGATAGTTAATCTGAGAGTGCTCCTTTCATCTACGGGTTATACCTTTCATTAGTTTTGGGAAAGTCTCCACGTTAATCTATTGAAATGTGGCTGCACCCTCATTCTTTCTCTCCTCTTCTGGGACCTCATCAGATGAAAGTGAGCCCTTCACACTATTATACTACTTGCACTATTTGCTGTGTGTTCTACTCTTTCATTCCTCCATACTTTGGTCTAGATGTTTTCTAACTGAACTATTACCCAGTTCACTGGTGCTTTTCTCAGTGTGTTTAATAAGTATTAAACTCTTCTTTTAAGCACTTCATTTGCATTATACTTTTCATTTTTAGAATTCAAAAGAATTCTAGATTCTAATTTTCTGGTAAAATCATACATCTTTTCATCATGTTTTTTTCTGTGCTGGGGTTATAAGCCCAGGTCCATAAGAATGCTAGGCATATGCTCTACTTTCACAGTGCCAATCAATTCTTAAATTTATAGATTTATAATTATTTTATAGCCCACATCTGATCATTCCACTTTTTGGATCCCTATGCAATTTTTCTATAGTTTATATTTTCATATTATTTATTATTTCTTGGTCCTGGCTCTAACATACATGGTATCATTTTTAATAAATGCCAGGTGTTGTATACCAAAAAAAGTTAAAGGAACTCTGCATGATGTCTTCTTTCTGGCAATGGCAGACAAAAAAAGTAAAGGCATATCACCTTAAAATTAGGACTAGGTATATCAGCGGCTGCCTTTCCATTTTGGCAAAATATAGCCTATTTCTACTTTTCCCTAACTCCTAGAATACAGCCCTCCAGGGATCCCAATTAAAAACTTAAAAGTGTTTTACCAGGGTCCTTCCACCTCCTTCCTGAATTCTGTGTGACTCTTTAGCATGATAAAAGCTGCAAAAATTCTGTTCAACATTTTATCATTTTAGCTGTTGCTACCTGGCTTCTTAGCTTAGTGGCTGGCCCCACTGACAAACTGACAGAACCCAAGGTAGAGAGGGCCCAATTCAGGGTGTACCTCAATGTGTTTCCCTTACTCTTGGAAATTTAACCCATGGAGGTGCTCAAATACTTAAAAATGTTTCCATTTTACTCAGTATAGGCAATTTCATTTTTCTCTGTCTAGGCTTTATTTTGAAATAACTAGTCCATGATAGCTGAAAGTAGAAATCTGCTCTTGATTGAACTTAGTAGCCTAGGTCTACATATATCTGATATGTTCCAAAAGTATGTAAGTTCACATACCTATATGGTAGTTTATTTGATCTCTATTATACTTCCTGCTTGAAACCTCAGCTACTTACTGCTTTAGTATCTCAATTAAATCTTTTCTAGAATTATTAAACTCATATTCAAAATAGTTCTCCTCCACAGCTCAGTCTAACTCCTTCCCTATAAGATTGGATTAAGACAACATGTGTAGCTCAGTGCTGCATCTTTATAATGCTGTCTTGCATTTATTTTCATTTTCTTTTTTAATATATATAACAATGTTCTCATAGAAAGTATTTTTGTCACAGTGAAAATAAAAATAGTGAGACGTACCTAATATTTCATATAATGTTGCCTGTGCAACTTTGGTATCTGCCAACTACTAGTTACCTCTCCAATAATGTAAGATTTAGAAAATGAGATGAACTGATGGTTATCTCATACAGTAACATTAACACAAAATCTCAATAATTCAAACTTGAAATTTATGATCAGTGAAATATTTTTCAGCTATACCTTGTCTCTGAAATAAAAAAATGTTTTATTGCATAATTAGATGTACAAACATTATAAAGGCAGTTCATCCAACTCAGAAAAACAAATTGTGATAAAACCTGCCTTAAGGATACAAATCTTTTGCATTCTTATGAAGAACATTTTAAAAGTCAGTTTCATCTGCATCAAAATACAACAATAATATTTATACTATCTCATTTTGCTTTCAGAAAAGTAGTATTTGTAAACATATTTAGTAATTACTATGTACAACTGAACATGCCAAAAACTAAATTTCTCTTCAAAATAAATTGTGACACAGGATTTTCATTTCCCAGCATTTTACTGTCAATTAACCATAAAAACAAATATTAGAAACCTAGGAATTTCATCCCATCTACAGAATCTTTCTTTAAAAGTTATGGTCTTTCTTACCATTTCTAAAATCCACAATTTTACCTATAACTCAGAAAAATATTTGGTTGTAGACAAAAATATAGAATAAATAAAAGAGATAAGTATACACAATTATATATTGCAAGCTCTACTGAACTGGTTCTTAATACAATTACAGGTCATTACTCAGTATTATCATTGCTCTGGGCATTTGTTTCAAAATATGAATTTCCATTTGTAGGAGGCTCCCATTATTTTGTTTGGTAGGTCAAAAGATTTACAAGTACTCAAGCACAAAGGAACTAGCACCTTTCGATTTCCCTCGCTCCCCAA